>JAMKPZ010000357.1:0-115253 GCA_024699675.1 Amphibolis antarctica | reverse complement strand
TTTCTTCATTGCATATGCATTATAAAAATTATATACATCATACTCCGAAGAAAATTTCATGGCATGGTGTGGACTTGCACTTCCTTCTCCTTCTCTATCGGGATGGCTAGTCGACCCTTCCATTCTAATATTGAACTCTAAGTCATCAAGCCCTTGCATTTCAGAATAGTCCTGTTTGAGCCATTATACTTGCTGTTTATCATCCAATAACTTTTGACAATTCGAGAATGGTTGATTTTTTAATTAAAAGTGCAACAATAAAGGAGTGGGACTTTGAAATTATCAACCACTCTGTAAAGTTAACATTGCAACATTTAATTAAAGTTATCAACCACTAATTATCAACCACTCTGTAAAGGTGTACATATTACGACTTTTAAATTACCAACAGACTAAGATAATTAACTTTAAATTTCAAAGTACGTTGATAACTTTACAGAGTAGTTGATAATAATCTTAGTCTGTTGCTAATTAACTTTAAAGAGTAGTTTTTAATTATCAACTACTCTGTAATCATCAACCACTCTGTAAATGTTAACTTGAATTTGTAATTATCTATTTACTTTTACATCCGTCTGTTCTTTACAAAGTGGTTGATAATTAAAGGTAATATTTTAGATTAAACATATTTTACTTTGTACTTAATGTAATTAATAGTTTGTCGGTTTAACTAACTTTTTTCTCAATAAATGTTGCAAACATTTTTTCCCTAATAAATGTTCATTCATGTTAAATGAAAATATAATCAATGTACTTAATAAATCAACTTTTAATAACATGAAAGTACACCTCTAACTCGTCAGTAGATCAAATGCTAACTGATGTCCTTCCGTATTCTATTTCATAACTTTAAAAAGATCGATGGGAAGATGAGGAGACTTCCGGGGAGACGACGAATCGCAAGTGACTTTGATTGGGGAAAAAGAATTGCAAATCGTAAGTGACGAAAAAGAATCCCAAATTGCAGGTGATGAAAATGAATCTCAAATCTCGCAATGTAAATAAATGGACACTCTCTCTTTTGATCAAACTGTTGTTAAACTTTGATCTAACGGGTGCCTACAGAATCGACTTCTATAGACGCCTATAGAACTATTTTTCTCTTATATTATCGACGGATGCAATATAAATGGGCAAATCATGCTTGTCGATATCTTCGATCGTTGATGCGGCTGACACAACTGTGGTCTGTGTGCTCATCGGTCCATTAAAATTTTCCAATCTTAATTATTTGTTTAAATATACATTAAAAATTAGATATAATTTAAATGTGTTAAACGTGCAGTATGAGTTAAACATCTGTAGTTAACTCGAACAACTAGTTTAGTTTAATGATCAGCCATTTATGCAGTTTTAATTTTACGAAAGTTCCATATTTTGATTGCTATTCCTAGAGATAAAGAGAAGAATAAGTTGGACTTGAGATTTTTCTGCGCGTGTATGTATATATATATATATATATATAACAGAGAGGGAGAGTCAATTTTTTTGATGATGTTAATAGAAAACTTTTTTAGTTGTATGAGTTTATTAAAGGAGTTTTAGTAGTGTTTAGAAGAAATTCTGATGGTGTAGAGAAAATTTTAATAATAGAAAGGAAATTTTACTGGTTTGGAAAGAAAATTGTAGTGGTATTTAGAGAAAATTTTAACAATACTTGAAGGAAATTCTAATGGTTTGAAGAGGAAATTCTAACGATTCAAAGGAAATTTCAATGGTACAGAGGAAGTTTCGGTGGTGTAAAAGTTTAAGCGATCACAGAAAAAAATTTAATAGTGTAAAAGAAGTTTCGATCATTTAGAAAAAAAATTTTAGTCCAAAATTCACCATTAAAGGAGACACTGGTAACATCACTGAGTATCATTTTCCATATATAATTACGCAAATATGATTAAAAAATTACATGGAACCTAATCCACCGCACATTTTCACGTTTTTCTTGTTTTCCAAGTAAGGTGGGAAATAATACGTTAAAATTTGTATATACATGAAAATGATGAAAGATTATGTAAAATAATATGTTAAAATTATGTGCACATTTTCTATCTTCTTTAATAACGTTTTTTTAATTGTAATTTTACATAAATATTTATATATTATTATTATTATATAAATTTTTATTTTATAATTTATTATAAAACTTAAGACTCAACTATAAGTCTTAATTTTTTTACAATATTTAAATTTGATACACTTCATTGTTAAATGTCCTTTAAGGTGTGTTGAGTGACAATATTTTTCAATTTCAAGAATGAGATGGAGTTGAAGTTGAAATTAATTTCGTAAATTAAGATTATATAATAAATATATAATAATTTAAATAATAAAAATATACACATTAAAATTAATATTCAACCATGATTTTAAAAATTAAAACCAAACGAACGTAAGAGAATTAACATGGACTATTATTTAATAAAAAAAATCTATTCATTTTTGACAATAATCGCTTCTTTCATTTGTTTTTTTTTTTACTGCAACAAGATTTTGAACTTTCACAGAACTCCTTTTGCTCGCGGCCTCTCTGTCGTCGATCGCCCCAGCCCTGTTCCCTCACACCGATCCGACGGCCCTTCTTCTCTCCTACAAGTACTCAACCCCCCTCGTTTTCCTCGCATCGGCCTCCGCACAGCTCCTGTTCGAGCGCCGCAGTGCTGGTCTCACACTCTTTTCCTCTTCTCGCCGGCGGTGGCCACGATTTAGGAGTGAGGGGGGCGTCGCCTTATGGTTGAGTTGCACGTGATGGCCGATCGGAAGGAGACGGAGAAAGGTACCACTCCAAAAGATCACTGTCGAGAAACTTCTTGCACGATCCAGTTGTTGATGGTTTTTTGTTTCTTTATGATTTGTTTTTTCCTAGTGTCGTGGATCTTATGTTTTTCTTGACGGTTTTACTGCGTTGAGTTTGTCTTGATTGATCTTTGATTTCGTTACTTTATGGAAGAACACCTAGGTATGCCGATGGCTTGTTAGTTGTACTCAAATTAGTAGTTGCAATGCTGCTGTTCTTTTTGTGTTCAATCGTAATGATGTTGTTTTGGTTGAACAATTCTTGCGACTTGTGAACATTTCTGTACCTTCCGCCATGTTTTTTGTCACTATTTCTCCCGTTTCGTCAATATTTTCGGATGGGAAAAGGGTTTGTTATTGGCATATGATATGCATGAACATGCTTATGGAGTAGTTTGCATCAAATGTTCAAATTTCCTTTACGTATGGTATAGATCTATTTATTCCAATGTTAATTTGCTTGTAAGAGTAAAACTGAATATTGAAACTAACAAACTGTACTTTTTAAGATGCTAAGGCGTTTTGGTGATGACCTAGCTCACCAGGGTGCGCCAATGCCTTGGTTGTTAGGGTAAGGGTAATATTTTTGTGTCATAAATAATTAACAGTTTTTTTAAAATACAAATCTTGTAATAACAACAATTACGAAAACAAAAGTCAATAACAAAATAAATGGCTAAGTCAATAGTAGCAATCACTGTTTTTAAAAGTTTTTAACAAGGTAAAAATCATATCAATGATTTTAGAGGAACATAATCCATAAAATATGTCAATAATTCAAAACAATAAATATACGATGATTGCAATGACCAAATTATTGGACGAAATGCCCAAATATATCAGTATTATAAAATATCAAATAAAAACATAAAAAAATGCAATGCAATATTAAAAAATAATTATAAACATTATACAACCTGACATTTTGGTGCTTAGACCTAAAAAGCCACCAGGGTGTCAAGACTCAAGGCAGCGCCTAGGCCATAAAAAGTATGTAACAAACTTAGTACCAGATTTGTATGCAAATATTTAAGCTTTTAGAGATGGTTATGAGGGTTAGCATCATTTTCTGTTTTACAATGTATAAGTTGAGTGAATTAGTTGGTCATCATTGTGATTCTACGTTGAAAACATTGGACCTAGGAAAAAAACTCTATAGTTGAGCTTTTGGAGAAGTTATAATTGGTGATAATATACTTTAACTTTGCCTTTCTGTTAGTCTAGGATCATTGGCTACCACTTACCTGTAAGTGGATGCTTCTGTTGAATGCTATTGGGATGTGTAAAATGTCACACCAGTAACACTAATTAGAAATCAAATGCTGTCAAACTACGCCAAATTACTTTCATGGAATTCTATCCTTCTTTGGTATATATTATTTATTGTTCTTTTTTTTTACTCTGAAATCCTCGATTCCATCCTTTACTGACTATTCCGCACAACTGTTGGACATTTTATTTCTGAATTTTTTTTCTTGTTGAATGTCTCTTCCTGACAAAGAATCATAAATAGATCATGGAAGCATCATGTAAGAAGCGTTGTATACGTGCTTATATATGAATATATATGAAGCATCTTATATATGTGCTTTTGCATGGAAATGATACTCATGATTAAGATCATAAATATATTAAGATTTATTTTCTGTAATTTCTTCCAGAAAATGACAAAGTAAATGACACAAGAGAAAGCAGTTCTTCCTCTGTACCTGTTGATCAAGAAAAGGTATGCAACTTTGTTTTATTTAATCTCTTGAGCTCCTGTTGATAGGAATTCATAACATATTCTCCTGTTTTCTTTTGGCTATAACTTCTCTGCATATCAGCTTCCCGCACAAGCCAATGTGCCATCTGATTCAACATCTTCAGTGCCTTCTTTAAGGAACACCACCTCCCGTGTAAAGTCTGGGAATCCTTATCAAAAGAAAACTCAAGAGCAGTTTCACTGCCATCCTCCACAAAGAAGCAGTTATGGTTATAATACCTACTCAGGTTAGAATCTATAACTTTGTTTATTGATTTTCTGGATAATTTGATTTTTTATAATAAATATATTGATGGTGATCGTAATATTATATGTTTTATGGAACTCAGGTTATGATGGAACATATTCTGATTGGAACAGTAATGCCTATTATGTTCCCAGTGAAGGGTTTGCAGGACATTACTCTGTCAGTTCTATACTTCACACTTTTGGTCTCATTTAATGCGTTCATGATGCAACTTGTGATGCATGATCTTTTATATCATATCCTCTCAAGAGTATCTTCCCTTTTTTCTCATGCATATGTTGTGCGAACCAATCTTAGGAATGGCGTCATCATTTTCTCTTAGGTGACTGGGGCTGTGAATCAACGGAATTAGAGAAATCAGTGTTTTTTATCTTTCTCAGCTTTTGTTGGATCTTATCAAACTTGTGAATTCTTTTTAGTCATTTGAAATAAATCCATATCTGTTTCTCAAAAATTTTCAGCATTCTAGCAATCATAAGTATTAAAAATTTTGAGGAGGAAGCTTGGAAATTGGTGGAAACTTTCACTGTAGTATGGATTAAAGTGGTTATATTAACATGGGTGTTTTGATTTTGATATGTTTGACCCTTTGTTTCAATCTTTTGGTGAACTCATGCTTTGGTAGGTCGTTTTTGACTTTCTGCATAGATCTTGTATGTCTCAAGCACTTGTAAGTTGTAACTGGGATGGGGACGTTTTGTGACAGGCTAAGAACCATTTGGCTTAATAAAATCCTACCACATTGTACATGCTAGGTTCCTTAATTTTTTGTTTTAATATTACATCCGTATAATTGGCCTTAAAATAACTTGTGGAACTATTTGAAACTTTTCACAGTATACCAGATCCCATGAACTCAGTTCCATGGTTTACTTGAATGTCTTCAATGTTGAACAAATTAGCAATGGAAAAGTTATGATGCCATTATTAATGAATTCTAGAACATTAGCATCGGAATTTGTGTAACAAGCTTAAAATTGGTACTTATTGGAAAACAGATTTGTTTCAAAAGAACTATTCTTTGAAAGCCTTGTCCAGGACCATTCTGACCTTAAGATGTTGCCTAACCACCTGATATCTTTGATTTATGATAACTTTTTTTGACGCCATTTCTGCACAAATTTTGGGGTCGATGTCTTTGTATTAAAAGTTATGATTGATAGGCACATCTATTCAAGCTTGAAATTTTCTTTCTGCCTAATCATTTTGATTTGATCATGACGGGCTCTACCACTGAAGTCTCCTGGCCGATTGGCAAGGGGATATTACCCCATGGGAAATTCATATTCTTCTGTCAATCAAGGAGAAGGTGCACAATACTCAAGAAACACATCAATAAACTATAGGCCATATGGACGATCATGGGATGATTCCAGCAAGATAAATCCAAAAGAAAAGTTCAATCAAAGACGTTATTCTGATGGTTTCACTGAGCAAATTTGTGGTCCTCGAGCTGATAAGAAGAATACTTTGAACCCATTGAAGGAGGACAGTTTGAGCTGTTCAATCCATCAGAACAAATACAATCTGCCAGATTTCCAGACCATGTACGACCATGCAAAATTTTATATGATAAAATCCTACAATGAAGATGATGTACATAAGAGCATCAAATACAGTGTATGGGCTAGTACTGCAGGTGGGAATAAGAGGCTGAATGATGCTTTTCGGGAGGCAGAAAATATAGCAAAGCAAAATGCCACCAAATGCCCTGTATTTCTTTTTTTCTCAGTAAGGAGCCCAGTTATGCTTGTTTTTCTCTTGGTTTTACTGTCAATTTTTCTTCATCCACCTGATTGCCGTTCGAAAAAATTAAGGATTTTTTTTGTGCTCTGTCCTGCTTCCTGATGTTTAAACTTTAAAAATTCTTTCGTACTGTCAAGAAAAGTTTGTTTCTTTAGTTCTTTAGAATGGATTGTTGACTGGATAAGTTTTTATTTCTTACTTTCTGATGTCACATGACTCACTAAATTATTGTTCTTGCACATGGCTTAAATAATGACGGAAATAAATGAAGAAAGGATACATGTTGCTAGCCCACATGGGTTTGATACATTGATTGTTATTACTCTCTTTGCAAGTATAGTTCTGATAGTTTATAATTTGAACAAGCTGCAGCTGTGAGCTTTTTCTAACATTGTGCACTTTTTCAGGTAAACACCAGTGGAAAATATTTAGGCGTGGCTGAGATGTTAGGGCTTGTGGATTTTAAGAAAAGTATGAATTTCTGGCAGGAAGAACGGTGGAATGGTTTCTTTCCTTTAAAATGGCATATAATCAAAGATGTTCATAATGTTAACTTTCGGAGTATCATCCTTCAGAATAATGATAATAGACCTGTTTATTTCAGCAGGGATACACAGCAGGTAATCTTTTCTGGTAATTGTTTTAAATTTTGAAAAAGTACAGTACAACAAACCATTGTCTGTAATCTATTTTTTCCTAAAATCCCCCATTCTCCTCTTTCACAAGATATCCACTCCGTATCATTGTCTCGATATCATTCTCGAATCTGTTTTGTAACCCCTGTTCTTTCCTATAATCCTTCATTCAAGCTCCATTTTTAGCCAGTTGCCCTTCCTCATTGCTGATCTCAATTATATCTTGTGTTGTGGATGATATTTCATTTACAAGCAAAGTGTTTGATTAAAGCTTTCTGTTGATATTTTTCAGATACCATTTCCCCAGGGCTTGAGAATGCTGGATATCTTCAAGAGTTACGAGGCAGAGTCGTCCATCTTAGAGGATTTTGCATTTTATGATGATAGAGAGAAGCTTCTCCGTGCAAGGAGGAGCTGTATTCCTTCACTAGTACGTACAGAAGAGGAAACTAAAAAAGATTTTGATCATCTGGTAAATATTTTTCTCCTACGGATTTTAGTAGTATATTTGTATTATTTTCAACAATTTTTATTTAGAATGTCATGTAGACCGTGCTACCTTCAGCTTTGAGATCTTGTAACAAAATTTCATCCTGCAAATTTTACCTCCATTTGTATCTGTCATCTTTTCACTATGGAGCAGGACCATTTGGAAGAAGCAATGAAGGACATCCAGTTGTCTGCAAGGCCTGGCAAGACTACATCTGACCCAAGATCTAGCATGGCTGCTATGAAGAGGCCACACTTTTAGTTCCACCAAACGTATTATCCTGGAGCCAGACGATACCCGATGGTTGGATTCAAAGCAACAGGTTTTCATGCAGAATTTTGGTGTGGAGCAATTGAACTAAGGGATGTCTCTATTTCTACTTTTGATTTTGGGGCGAACATCTATTTGCGATAAAAATGTGACGAACATCTATTTGATGGTTTTAAATTTGTGGGTTCTGATTTTTTAGCATAGATGTACAAATATCTAGGTTTTCTCTTCATATTCTACAATTCCTTAGTCGTTGCCTGGTTTATTCTATGGTTTTACTTGGTAATTTTTTCTGGCACCCGTTAAATACATAATTAATATTGGTTAGGGTTTCTTTTTTTTTCCGATCATGTTCTTTATCATGCGTACCTTACCAAGGGTTATGTGGAAGTGCTTGAAGATGATATTGTACTCGAAATTGATTCGAGTTTGATTGACAATGGTGAGTGCACGACAACCGGATCTCACTCTGTTTGCCAATAACCCTACGTTGTACAGATAAAAGAACACAGCTGAAGGTGAAGTAAGGTGAGATACACCATGATCCTACATTCTACAGCCCGAGCGTTGAAATACATAGAATGTAAACCCTGTATGTCATTAAGGGTATTATTGCTTCTCATTTCATTGATAATGTCTTTTCAGATGCAACCGTGCAAGGAGGTGGATGAAGACTGCATCTTGCTTTCGTCCATGCCAAACCAGAGGCAACATTTGCATCATCACCTTCGGAATTCTATTAAACGCACGCACAATCGAGAAATGCTCATGTGCTTGCCACTCCATTCCAACGCAATGGTGAGACGACGAAGCAAAACCACGGAAATCATACCCACATGTGAGATTCTGAAGGCACAAACAGACCTTTAATCTGTTCAGAAGTATTGCATTCTTATTGAGGAGTTCCTGCAACTACAGAAGCCGAATCGGCTTGAGGCTTTTTCTTCAGAAACTCAGATATTGCTGCATCAATCTCCGCAAACACACCCTCCTTGGTAGCATTTCCATTCAGCTGCAGCAATGCCAGTTATGTGAAACTTAAAAGTGAGCATTTACATGAATTAATCAGATAAGGTGTGGTGAGTCTGGTATATTTGAACGCTCCAAAGATATTTCGAATCATTCACTTCCTCCTAGAAAGAAGCTTTCCCAATATAAATATTCTTTGGAAAATTGTATGATACCCCTGTGCTGTGTCTTGCAAATTAACAACGTTATAAATCTTTACTTCAAATTCAACCATGATCAAGACTTTAAATTTAATTATTACCCCTGTGGGATACTTTAAGCACACTTCTCTTTTCATGAGTAACAAATACATAATGCAATAAGTAACGATTTATTGCTAAATCACACCAACAATAAGCAGATCAATTCATTTGGTCTCATGTACAACACTATTTATCTACCTGTTTCACAAGTTGTGCAATTTATGTACCCATTTACCTATAAACCACGTGTGAGGGAAAGGTTTTCAATTTATGTTAAATTGCAGAAATATATATCAACTTGTTCTTAGCAAGGAGAAAAGAGAGCTGCTAGTGCATATGCACCGCTAGTTGATAAGCTGCACATGAAATGAGATTTCCTACGAAGAATGGTGAAAAAACTATACTAAATTACATGCTACACGTTAACCTACACCTAGTATGGAGATAAGAGAGTGAAGGGCACATGCCTTGATGATAGTGTCTCTGTATATTCCAAGCACCGCTCCCAAATTCTGATGGTAAGTCTGCAGGCGAAATTTTACCTGCACAATGCAATGGGGGACGAAAATGAGGCATTTCTGTCCACAGATCAGCACAGTCTATGCTACTTCTAAAGGTCTAGCATTCAATATTACTTCTAAAGGTTTTCAGTGTGATATGAAATGCAAACTGCTAGTGACAAACCTTTTCTTCTGTGTCATCAAAACGTTGGGTAAGCCTTACAGCAATCTCTTCATTATCAGGTGGTGAATACTTCAAGTGGTATATTTTTCCCGTAACAGGATCAAGCCTTCTTCCAACTACTCTTTCTACTAGACTCTCCTCAGACACCTGCAGAGCAGAAAATATGCGCACTTTGTGGTCTGTTTTGTGATGTAAACAAGTATTGGGTGTTTGTCTCACGACTTGCATGCATCTTGTGGATTTTTCATGGTAATGATTTGAGCTAGTAGTTTGAATGAAACAGTGTGACATGAATCACAAAAATAAGTGAACAATGTAAGTTCAAAATGACTTCCCTTTACAAAGAGAACAAAAATCTTAGATGAAGAATCATTATGAAATTTATAATTTTTTTAAGAGTCTGAGATATTTTTAATGTGATAATAAAAAAGAATCATTAGTAGTTAGCAACCCATTATGATTCAATGCGATAATAAAAAAGAATCTGTCCAATTTATCTCATTTAACAAGGGCAAGGGCCTTTTTTACTCTTTTACTGTTTACCAACCACATGCTTTACTTGTATACATGGAGATGGGTAAGGGTGTTTGAATACTTGCACCTGTTATAACGTATTTGCCCTTCAAAATAAGGAATAATTTAATAATTTTTTATCATTGGTATACAGATATATTTCACTTGATGAAATAATATTATACTATATAATTGGGATTTTGTTAATATTTTTGATTCAGGAACTTCGTTTTTATATATACTCCTAATTTTTAGGTTTATTTAGAATGTAGTAGTCAAATTTTATTTTCTAGTCAAAATTTCTATATTTGTTGCTTTTAAATAATATAAAAACGTAGTTTTATTTCTCAACCCAATTATCCACATGACATAATACTCCATTTTCTATCATATCTGTAGGTAATTGTGCAGGGTAGACGGATTGAAAAAAAAATTGCTCAAGTTCAAAATGGTGATTTCCAGATCTTGTGGTATACATCTGTAGGTGATTTCCAGACTGTGTTATACATCAATATAGAGATTTTTTTTGGATTTTCTAAGTGCATACATACAGCATGCACTAGGCAACTATGATGGTTTCTTTTCAAAAAAAAAATGCATGGTGAACTTTACGGGTTGCATTCTGCATGTTAACCTCAAAATTGCTCTCCCTTTAAAGCAAAATCAACTGATGTTATTTGAGCTAGGCACTTGAATGCATCAGCAGCAAGCAGTCTTTTGCAGTGACACTAGTTAACTTTCTTAGACTGTAATGGAGAAGTAGTTGTCCAAAAAGCTGGAATTACTTACATCCAATAGAATGAAAATGTCAGGTCGAATGCTAGAATCTTCCAAAGCAGTTGCCTGTGACAAGCTCCTAGGATATCCATCCAAAAGCCAGCCATTTTCTTGAACATCTGGTTTAAACAATCTCTCTTTCACCATCTGAGTGATGAAAGCGAATTAGTGAAGGTGAAAGAGTATAAAAAAAATAAAACAAGTAACAAAAAGGAGATAAAATGGACTAGGAAATCAATCTACCGTGACAACAATTTCATCAGGGACTAACTTCCCCTTTTCCATATATTCCTTAGCCACATTCCCGTTTTTTGTCCCTGCTGCAATTTCTTCTCTTAGTAAGTCTCCGGCAGCAATGTGAACAAGCCCATACTGCATTCATGATGCTAAGTCAGATTAATATTACTTTTCAGTATAAGAATGAGAGTTGCACTCCCAATAGTAAGTAACTTGTGCTCATGCACGAGGGGAGAACGACTATCTTAAAATCATAAATTGTACCCAAATATTTGAGTGAAATGGCCATCACAGTTTAAAACATGATCCAATAAAGAATGAAGGTTGTAATAACGAAAGGACCATTTAACAATTCTGGTACAGTGGAAATGTCAAATGGAGGCCTGTTTTGGAAAAATATGAAATGTGTGAGAAATTTAAATTAGATCAGATGAGGCCTAGAAAGAAAGAACTCATGTATCATAGAAAGGAGCTGATGTGATATGAAGTTACTGACAATGGCACCTCCTTGTTGAGGTCAAGTAGTCAATTTCAACCTTGAGGCTGAGTAAAGTCCAATGGATCTATTTCGTAAGTTATCCATATGGGATGAATGAAGAAAAGATAGTATCTAAAGATGAAACATTAGCAAATACCATAACCACAATTTATTGATCATGCCTTCCATGATTTCAATCACCCGAAAAGAAATTTGCAACAGATAGGTTCCTTGCCGCTTCCAATAATTTCTTTAAACGGACAGCATAAAAAGCTGATATAAATTGTGATGAATGATTTGTAGGTTTGTTTTCTGTAAGCAAAAACCTAATTCAAGTAACAACCATGTTGACAGAGCCTACATTCCACAAAATCCAGTTAAGTAGCGAAAGAGATGTCCACTATGTTATAAACTCAGTTTTCATCAATTAAACTTTCAATGTAGGACTATCGTTCAACACTTCCTCGTGTAGCACATGTTTTACTTTGGTGAGAGGTGGGGCCCACGACTTTGGTGTGCTGATACCAAGTTGACAAAACCCACATTTCACAAAACCTAATTGAATAGTGGAAGGGATGTCTACTATGTGATAAGCCTAGTCTTCATCAATAGGACTACTGATGTGGGACTCGTCGTCCAACAAACCAAATGGAAGAATAAAAGCGAAATCAATATACCATATTATCCTTGTAAAACGACAACAACGGCTGAAACCTGGTCACTGTGTTCCCTTAGATTTTACTCACTTTTTTCTTGATGAACTCGCACTGTGTTCCTTTTCCAGATGCAGGCGCCCCTGATATCATAACCTTCAGCAACTCCGGTTTGTGGGATGCTAAAACCTGGTCAACCAACAATCAATCATTCCCAGAACATAAAATTATTTGCAAAAGATGAAAACATCTACGACATCTTTGGATCTTAACCAAAATGGTAATCAACACCCCCACTGTGGGAACTGGGAAAAAAGAATCGCCAAATTATCCACTCAACAAACGATTCATATGCATCCAGAAACGACAATTGTCCTCCTTTTGTCCTCCTCGCAAGTATGACACCTAAATTTCCACAGATCCACTTCTTCAACTTCCCAAAGTACCCGAAACCCCAAATCCACACCAATCCGAACATGATTCCGGGCAGAACCCAATTCAAATCAGACGACCAATAACAGACCCATCAATCGCACGGATAAAATAAAGCACTCACCAGCTTGGACCGGGCAGCCTGCCGCTTCCGTGCTCTGAATCCGAAGCAACAGCCAGACTTATCATTAACCCGGCAAGAGACCGCGGAAGACAGCGACTTGAGGGACTGAGGAGGCGTGGATGAAGCAGCAGCTGGCGAAGGTGGTTCGTGCTGGGCCTGCGGTTTCACAGCACACAAAGAGAAACTGCCTAAGCAAGCCATGACTGTGTACCCCCTTCCCTCTCTCTCTCTCTCTGTATCTGTCTCCACCCTTGCTCTTCCTCTCTGGACCACTTGGCTTGTTCGGCGCACGCAACCAGAGGCGAGCGACGAGCCGTGCCGGCGTCAGTTACGGTGCCACGACGGCGTACGAGACGACGACAGGAATCGGCGGAAGAAGTGTGAAGGCGTCCCGACAAGATGTCTGCCTTTCTTGGATTTTTTTGTCCGAATACCATTTTTTTATTAACTTGAAAATAATTTGTATATTCTCCAAAAATAATTTTTTCTTGTATATCTACTATTAAATGTTCCGATCCTTAAAAAATTAACTATTAATGTTTTGAGTCATAAGATGCGTTTAAGGATAATTTTTTACTTTGAGGGTTAGAAAAGTTGAAGTTAGAGTTAGTTTCCTGAATATAATTAAATTTATATAATAATTTAAATGATAAAAATTTATATATTAAATTTTATATAATAATAATGACATTAAGAATGATCATAGAAATTAGACAAAATTGAAACTAACCAAGATTATGAACAAATCTTTAAATTCCAATAATAATGACGTTTGGGTGATAATCTTATCACTTTAAATTCCAAGCATTTTTATTTGTCATCAAATCTTTGGTTAAATTAGACATTTTCTTGAATTCTTAATTAAATAGTTCCAAACTTCTTTCTAATTTTTTAAATCTCTTCTACATTAAGTTTTTTTTTTCCGTTTTTAATGATTACAAGGTAATATTATAATTTAAAATTCAATTTATTTAATTCGTTACAAAGAATATTAAGTAAAAAACTTTTTAATGCGATTATTTCTTAATAAATATAAATAATGTATCAGCCACCCAAGGTGAGTTTTTTTTTCTTTTTCAAATACATGTTTAAGTTGGTTTCTTACGAGTACACAAAAAATCAGATGAATTTAAAAACTAAAAGCCTTTAAATTCTTGAGTTAGTCTCATTAAACGTGATATTTACCTACTATTAAACGTGAATTTAAAACCTTAAAATTAAAAGCAAACTTTCTAAGACAAGGGTTGGTACTCTTACAAATACATTTAGTTATTAATAGTGAACTAATTTATAGTAATTAACTTCAATATAGATGGTTCTTGTTTATCATAAACTGAGAGACGTGCATAGAAACGAATAAAACAGTCAGTTTATAGTGATCACTGTAGGTTGGCTTAGCTAATACAGACCAGAAAACATGCAAAGAATAAAAAGAAGACACCATGAGCTGAAAATTAGACTATGTTTATTAATGAATTAGTTACCATGCATCTTTATTTTTTACCTGTAACATTCTATAGTAATATTTATCAAACTACTTTATGTATTTTTTAAAACAATATAAACCTTACTTTACCTATTTTCATCGTTTAAACAAACACAACCTTAACATAAACTGAAACATCAAAATCTACAGTCAATCTTACCAACAAATGATATGGGTGAAACCTGCAGGCAGAATCAAATTTAGGTACAAGGAGGATGAATGATTTACCGGACCATCTCAGGGTCAGCGTCTCGGTGAGTACATTTGCTACGAGAAATAAGTACATCCAGCCAACACAAGTCAATCAACACATCCATATCAAGCTTCTCGGTAGCGTCTCAGCCTGCGCCCTCCAGAAATTAGGTCATGATTTCACAAAACAAGATCCATAGAATATATTTTCACTGTTGCCATCGACTCCTAGGCAGAACACCATCAAGCAGTGGACATAGGGGACAAGCTAGGAGAAGCACCATCAAGATTTATCAATTCAGTGTATATCACTAATAATGTAAATTCTCCTAAAAAACCATTATCATCATCAAAAATGAATATAAACTAGCTTTGTCGAATCCAGCAAGGCTTCAAAATCAAAAAGAAAGTTCTACATTGAGCAATTTTTCAAAAAAAAAAAAGATAAGAAATTTGTTGATGTCACCCTCAAGCTCCAGGGCTTTTACAGATGACACTTGATGTGGCTGTGGCTTACGTGCAACCAATATAGAAGAGATGGATGACAAAAATTCTCACTAACAAAATGCATTACAAACTTCGTACACAGGCACGGCACCTTAACCACCATTGTCTGATTTGTTGCTAACAGTGTGGGAAAATAAAATTTGCAACTTCACCTTGATTATTGGACGGTTCACTCTACACAACTTAATCCATACACCCACTGGCACAGATTTTGCTGGATACATTTCACAATGGTCTATGGAACAAGTTAGCATCTTACCTTGAGAGAGATTCAGATGTAGGACATTCTTGTACAGCTTTAGGCAATGTTACAGTTCTACTCAGAGACCTACTCCGGGAAAGAGTTCTGATATCTTGTTGAATACATCCATGACCTGAAAAAAAATGAGATTTCTATCATATAAATGTAACGTTAATACTAACCATAGTGAGGCTAGAAAATAAATTTTGATAAATAAATGATAACCTTAACCAATCATCAAAAGCAATCAAATCCTGTGGTCTTTTTTCCAAATTGGCACATGGCAATATCCAAGAAACAAACAAGGATCCATTTTAACCAAATCATGAAGACCATTAAAAGAACCAAATGAAGAGAATGCATCCAACACGAAAAAAGAAAATGAAAGTAGAAAAATTAGATGAGAATGTAACATTGAAATATTTTCTAGAAAGGCCTCCAATATCTACGGAAATTTATCTCCCTCAACATTTTATGTTGCCCCCTTTTAATATGATATGGAAACAAGGAATATAGCTTTATTAATGATCGATATGCCCCCTTTATTAACTAAGGCATTCACAGTCCAAACATGTCATGAAGAGGTTGAGTAATGCATTCAGAGATCAAAGTAGATGAGTCCGAAATCATTGTGCATTTATATTGTACACTAATAGAAATGTACTCTGCTTTGAACCGATGTTCTTTGATGTTGATAAGGAAACCAGGAATACTTTCATTAATCAAACATTGTTAGTCCACCTCGATCATAAAGCAACTGAGGAACTGATCAGTCCACAGAGAAGTAGACTGAATCTGAAATCCTTGTAAACTAGTATAACACATAGTACTGATATTTGATTGGGAACTGTAAATATTTTTAGGTGAAGTTTGTAGAATATATTCCAATTTAGTTGAGTTTCAACAAATGGACTAACCGTTTTATAGAGTTGAAGAAATTGGATTTCATTCCACCTTGCTGGAAATCAATCATCTATGGGTCCGTTTGGATCCACCTACTTGTAGAAGCTAATTTAGTTTATCGCATATGTTACCTTCTCAAGAATTTAGCAATTTCATTTAATATAACTTGATGAACCTCAATGACTTTTGCACATGTATTATATTAGTATGTGTATATATATAATATTAAAATATGCATGTATAATATGGAAGGAAAGATCATGTAAGATAGCAATAATAATGGGCGACATTTTTTGTATATTGTTAATTTGGTATTACTTAAAAATATTTATAATTTGTAAGAACTTTATGAAAATTAAAATTTTAGAATAACAGCTTCTAGCAAAAGTTGAGAAAAGTAAACCTTCGAAGAAGCTACATCTGTAGTCCATTTTATGCATGAGAAGCTAAAAGCTTCTACAAGTAGCTTAATGTACACTTCTTATTTGAATCCCACTACTAGGTTCTAGGGTTTCTTTCAGTAGTTGAGGCCTAGATGTTGACCTTAGAAGTGAATCAAAACGAATTCTAGTCCTTGCCATCTTCTAGAATGAAGAGTAATAGACTACCAGTATAGATGCTAGTATTCTAAATTCATAACTGTGGTTCGTGAACTCAATCAAATACCCACCCATTCCAATATTTTCAAGAGAGATTCCGTGTCCAAAGGACATGCAAGAGAATATCAACCAATGAGGACACTAATTTTGTATTTCCGCAATTGAGATGGGAATTTTACTGTTTCCATAGTTTCTTTAATTGAACTCACAAAATAATGTCAAATTTCGCCAACTACAAATCCTCACCTCTTTATCACCCTGGTACTTCCTAATGTTCATTGGATCTTGTGAGCACTGCAAGCACAATTAAATGTTATTAAAGTAAATAGTGCACAGATAAGTCTAATTGTATTTTGGTGATAACTTACATCCATGATGGCAGCTTGTACTTTAGGATTTTGAAATGACATGGCAACATCAGGATTAGCCATGATTTTAGAGATAACCTGCTCTGGAGTAAGCCCTATTTGATCTGTAAAAATCAATAAGCAAAGTGAATTGCATTAATGATGCCACAAGTAAAATGATGGAAATTGATCGTAAAAAATGCAAACATGGGGCTGAAGTTCCTTTTTTAACTAAAAAAAGGGTTCTTTCTTGAGAAAATTAAGAGTTGGAAGACAACGCATGAGCTAGTATTACAATTTTACTATCATATCCCTACACCATATCATATGGATTGGTTTGGTAGCCAGAGAAAGCAGTATTTCGTTGCAAAACTAAAACATGTTCTGTTGGAAAGTGAAATCTTGGGCATGGCTTTCACAAGACATTTAGTTAAATAACTAGAATAAGAGCAGTTTGCTAATGAACCATCAAGAAATATTCAACTCACCAAACTGCTGTTGAACATCAGGACTGTTAAGGTCAAAGTTTTTTAAAGAAGCCATCATTTGTTGATCCCATTCTTTGCTCCCTTGCATATTGTTTCTGAAAAATTAAATACAGAACTTCATAAGGCAATAAAAGATGCATTTGACTATAGAGAAATAGGTTAGCTCGTTACTTCAAAAAAAGTCTTAAATAGAGCAGGTTGCCAAAGAAAATAATGCCAAGAGTAACAAGAACTTCAATCATTAAATTTGGGCAAGAGATATATACTTGCAAGTGTGAATCTAAGGCTCCCTAGACACAAACACCAGCATTGTTTTCTTCATTTGTTAAATAACATGTTAAAAATGGGTTACCTACCAGTAGTATGTAATGAACTGGTTTTTCACATGCTTGTCATGTAATGGGTTTCTCAAAGGAACAGAACTGTTATCTTCCTTTTCATTAATAAAAAGAAAAGAAAATATGATTCAAGTTTCGATTTAATTATCTATTATAGATAGTTATATAAGTGGACCTATGGTCAATATTCTATTATATTATTATATTTCTTTCAACTGGTGGGTGCGTATGCAAAGAATGTGATCTAGAGTCATAAGAATTTAATTTTATAAATTAAACATTTATGCCGGACCTGAAGACATTATATCACATGGATCAATGACAATAGTTATTTTAACATCATGGATGTTTTGTTATGGTCCTCAGCTTATGCGTATTATTACTTTTAGACATCTACCATATAAATAATATTATTTTGTTGGAAAACATTTTTTGAAGAATGAAAAGCCAAAAGCAAATTTGTTATGAGGCTTATTCTTCAATTAAAATTTCAAATGGAAATCTTTTGGACCATTACTTGATTTGTGCACGTCATCCCTGCACAGGGCAATGTTAATACTCTATGGTTCCAAGCCAATCTGATGTCTCCTAAAAGACTAAACCTAAAAATATATTTGATATGTCCAATAAAAAGATAGCACACTAAATAAAAGCAATTCACTTAAAAACACAAATTCCAAAGTACTGGTAATAACAGAGCTAAAGTACGGAGAATACTCACAGCATTCCTTGTAATTGCTCACGGTATTGAGGGTTCTGCAGCATCCCTAGGAAAGTAATAGGCATTACAGACTTTTAGCCTATCTAAAACATTTGTATTTTTCTTAAGTGCACATCAAAATGGATAAAAAAGTGTTTGACGTGAAATGGAAAAAGTTCTTTAGACTAGCATGATGTAAGAACGAGTGGAATGATGTAAGAACTTTTTGCAACTCATAAAAAGGTGTCAACAACTTCTCACATTTGAAAGTAGAAGGGTTTCTCATTTCCTCAGGTAAATAACTGCAAGGAACAAAAGCAAACATGATAGGTATATTTGCAAAGCCATTGTGAAAATTGGAAATCACAATCATAATTTGTAGGAAACAATTTATAAAATTCTTTAGACTAGCATGGCAGACGGGCCCATTGGAGATGAACGAGTTTTATGACCAATTTCACAAGTTAATCGTCCCAGATAGAGTTGCCTTCACATCACAAAGGATCCTAGCTTTCCGAGAGTTGCAAAACTAGTTCACATGTTAGTTATAATAAAAAAACCACTGACAAATAAGTTTAACTTTCCAAACCAATAACCATTCAGGCATTCACAACTAGGAAAATATATGCCACCATCATAGTGACAATATAATTATACAAAAGTACAGATTCCAAAAACACGTTATTTGATGCAGCGTCCCCTCCATAAAACACAAATCATTAAACTATTTTCCCAACCAAATTATGTAACAATTACAAAATTATGCAGAAGCAAGCAACAAACTTACGGATAGACCATATTCTGTACCGTGGGGTCCTCCATCATCTTTTCTAAACCTTCCACTGAAAGACCAGATGGTTTTCCTATGTATGGAGCATCAAATGCAACAAAAAAAATTTAAAAAAAAAAGAATATGAAAAATGCATGTGATGGTTGTCAACGGCTATGAAAATATTACTTAGGATAATCCTCTATTCCAATGACAAACCAACTCAACTGTTTTCTTGCAAGATAAGAAAAGTAATTTCTTATATCATTACTCATGAAAATTAAGATAAACATATATAAGTCATTTCATTTGTTACATCAAATTTCTTCAAAAGAATTTGTTACTTACGAGAGTCAGATTGCTGAGAGGTCTCGCCTTGGTCATGCTTAGAAGTAGATCCATTTGGTGGCAGATCCTGATTACAGTAATGACATCAATCGAATAATAAAAACCTACACCATATCAGAAATTGTGCTGCACGGTAATGATAGATACTGACTTTAGTTGAATAACTGAAACCCTCAGTGGAACTAGGATGTGACACATCCTCAGGTGAAACATCAACAAAAGCTGCATAGGAGAAACATTAGTTGATAACCATCTATGAATGATTATTTCAGTCAAAGCAAACAGGGTTGTAAAAAATAGAAAATTATCCAAAATATTATTAATAGCCAAAAATATAAAATAACTACATGTGAAATAGATTTTGAAAAAGATGTCATAAACCTCATGGAGACACTTTTTTCTGATAAAAATTGATTGAAAAGAAATACAAAACTATGTTACAATACAAAATTGTCAGAATGCTCAGATCCTTTTGGGTAGTGGCATGGTTACCAAGGCACACAAGTATTTAAACAACAAAAATAATGTTCCAAAAATTATGAAAAATGTAGAACCAATCAAAGACTATAGACTGAATTTAATTTCATCAATATACTAAAAACAATTTAATAATTTAAAATAAATAAATAAATTCTTGCATCTACGGAATTTAACTTGGATCCGTGCAATACATGGTTATTTATAATTTTACATAAAATATATGTCACTTGATATTAATTTCATCAAAACTTTGAAAATATTATGAAAAGCAGAAAATATAGAAATAAATTATCTCTTAAATTTATGTTGGATTAATAAATTAGAAGTTTTATGCGAAATTAGTCATAAACCAACATTAGAAAATGTGGGTCAACATGACCCCAGTCCAGCATAAAATTCATTAGTGTCAGTTGACACAACATGGTGTTGAAACACTAACAAATGTCGTGTTGTACAACATGAAAACTGGCATGTGTCGCCAAAGTTTCAACAAGTATTGATGTTGAAAATTATGGGTTATGTTAGTTACACTTATGAGACACATCCCATTCCAATGGATATTTCAGAGAAGAGATTGTATTGTATATCATTCTAGGGCTCCATTTGGTTATAACTTTAACCAAAAATCACTACCATAGTCATAATGACATAGGAGTTTCCCAATATAGCTTTTTCATATGTTTCATCATGACCTCTAATCACATTAACATTAAAAAATATAATTCTATTATTCTACACATTTTATTTAAATATTAAAATAAATACAAATATTACAAATACAAATCCTTGCGGTCTTGTCAAGCGACCCAAAAATTAATGTATTTTTTCTTGTTTGATAAATACAACTCTGAGAGCTACTTTTTTCCACTCCCAGAGCTAAAAAAGTTCATGCCAAACATAGCCTAGGACTTTCTCTTCAATTGGTAACAGGTGCACAATTTTCAGAGGCTATAAGTACATCTGAATAATTGGTTTTCTAAATTTATGGTTTATGGATATAGGTCTATGGATTGAACCTTATAACTTGTAACAAAATCTCTCAAATAATAACTTTGATATCTACTCCACATGTTATTAGGGTGCAGAGAACAGCTGCTCTTGCTATGAGTGACAGCCATAAGTTTACTGAAAGCATCATGATTACCAATCACACTAATACAAAAAATTAAGTAGACGTATAATTTATGGCAGGTACTCCAAATATATGCAGAAATACAGATAGAAGCAAAACAAACAATGTTTATGATAGAGATATCATAAGAAAGTATGGTAGCCAACAGTAAGAATTAATTGAATTCCTTTAAAAAATGATAAAGGGGACATACAATATCTTTTTTGTTCCTCCGCAGAATCAGTATCCTCTTTGATATCAGTTGGTGGTGTTGCTGATTCAACCTTAGAATTGGGGATATCTACAGTTGCAATTGGCTGAGAAGCATCTTGAGGGGGTGATGGTGGTATGGTACGTGAAGCTGATGTTGGTATGGTACTTGAAGCTGATGTTGGTGTTGGGTATGCTGACCCTGGAAACATAGCAGGTTTACTGAATGGATCTTTTTCTTGTGCCATAGGGCCCATCATAGCTTTGAAAGCTTGTTGCATGGCATATTTCTGATCATGTTAACCATGTAAACTTATTATGACCAGAAATATATTTTGAAAATTTGATAATGACGAAAATATCAAAACTAATAAACTACGGCATTTTGTTTATATTTTCTGTGAAAAAGGTCATTTATAAATTAATAAAAATACTACAGTGAAAAGGACAACTGGTATCTCTTGTAAGTTGTAACGCGTTAATATTATCATGAAGTCATCTATTACTGGTAACTACCAGCTATAATGGAAATGAAATCATTTTTTCAAACACTGAATATCACAATTTATTCTAACACATTGGTCCCATTAACAGTAACGACAAGGGATGCACTTCAATTTTGATTGCAAATTTCAATTCAAGAAAATTTGCGTCAAAATGAATGTTTCTTCTGCATATTTCCTTTTATAGATGTAAAAATTGGAGAACAAAATTATTATTATTTTTCTCTTAAGAAAAGGATTCATTTGACAGACCCTACATGGTAAGATTATGACTCGAATTATTGTTGAATTGAAACACCATATCAAATACAAGAAGATATTCAAATTTTATTAGATATTTGCTTGAATACATGGGCTATAAATTTCAATTTTAATTTTATGTAATTTGCTCATTTGAGGTTCTTTATTCTCTACCTCCATTAACCCTGCATGGCATTAAATATTGAGCAGTAACAAAGCAAAACCACAGTACAACTTATCTAGCTGTAAGTGAGAGGAAAAGCCAAAAAAGAAAACCAAGGAAAACATGACAACCAACATAAGAAAAACAAGACAACGAACAGGACCAGCCAGCAGTAGCTAAGTGGTGGTAGTTAGTCTCAGCCAGCCCCACATGGACTTGTCATTCTCACGCTAATCTGCAGAAGCACCAGTATAGCATAAAATCACCTGTAAAACCTACTCTTGTCAGACCTGAAATGAACATCCTCCCGTTGAAAGATTCCCCTCTCTGCTTCAGTAATCCAAACCACCAAGTAACAAGAGGAGTAAGTGCCTGGATCTTCTTTGTTCGACTGTAAAAAGTAAGCCCCCCTAGACCTCGAAACAACTCCACCCCAACACAACTCCTATGTGGCCCAGCAGCACCTACCCACCTCCAGGCACCCGAAAAAAGAGATGGCACAACATCTCAAACTCCTATTCTATGTAAAGTGCAACATTTGGCATCCTCTCATCTTTAAAGATACCTCTGCCAACACCCTCCTTGTCATACCTTTTATGGTGCCAAGGCACCTATGCAATGCCTAGGTGCCCATTTAGATATATATTTAATTTAAAATTTCAGATATATATTATATATATTTATAAATATTTAATAATAATTATGTATAATTTTAACTATATTATTTCCTAATTCTCAAACACATAAATAATCCTAAAAAAGCAAATATGAAGTATAATAATACTAATATATATTTCAGCAATATATATGATTATATATTTAGATAATTTTGGATATTTCAATAAAATTCCTTAAAAAAATTATGTTTACACTTTTTTTGCAAGTTAAAACATTTAGAAAATTTTTGAAACACATTTAATTAAATGGATCTGGCAAAGGATCCATTTAATTTAGGTGCCGTTGAAATTATTCTCCCAGTATTGCCACTATAAAAAAATTGAATGAACTAAAACTTCGGCAATGACAAAGTGCATGGAATTTTAAATATAGAAGGAGATTAAACATACTTATTAAGGCACTAGGCACTTGAGCTCTAGGTGACACCCAGGCAGTGCCAAAGCACTCATTTATATATTTATTTTTTAATTTTAAAAATATTATATATATATATATATATATAGTAATTAAAATTATAAGTACTTAAACTCCATTATTTCTTGAATAACATAATTATCTTAAGATAGCATCAAAATATAAAGTATAATAACACTAACATGTATGTTTCACTAGTATTCCATCAAAAATATATGTGCTTAGGTTTTATTGCATTAAAATACCTTAAAAAAATATTTAACCAAACAGATCTAACAAAAGATGCAAGTAATTAAGGCAAGGTGAAGTAGGCCTCCATGATGAGGCCTTATCACAACTTGGCACCCAGGTGCTGCCAAGGCATCCACCCTCATAAGTATGGATTAAACATTTTTGGAAGCAAAAATGAGGGAAGAGTTAGCAAATGAGGAATAATATTAAACTAAGTGCAGGAAGCAACTGAAAATATAAATCAATCTCATTATGTATTGGAAATAAATGGGACAAATCTGGCATAAGAGGCTGACGCCAATATGGAGTACTGAAAAGGTTGATGTATTTACATTGCATTCTTGCCACATGCTCAAAGAGGTTCCCATCAATTAGACTCGTGATCCACGGTCACTATGGAACAACTTTAACATGCACTTATGTTTTCCAACTCACTTGACAGATATCAACTAGTACTACAATAACATTATTTTTTTTGACAAAACTCAGAAAATGCTAATCTTACAGGCTTCATAACTTGGACCGCAAGTGAAACTATCAAATGTGCCATACCTTAAAAGGGATGCAGGAATTTTAAATGGCTAACCTTTAAATAATTTGCCACCTGAAACAGTGATCAAATATTTAAATTTAGTTTAGGGACATAGACATAAAGCTGAAGAGGACTATATCTGCAGCTAAGTACTTTCTCACCCATGAAAACAGTGCCGAGAACCCAACTCCTACTCCAATCCAGAAAAGTGGTGAACCCCTAGAACATAGAGTTGCCATGGCTAATCAAGACAAGTTGCATTATTCTCATTGAACAACAAGGAGCCACCAAAATCAACCAGACTAGCAATTCCACGTGCATAAATAAACGAAGAGCAAAAAGCGCCATGCGTATACTAACACGTATGATGGTGGGGGTGTTACTGGCATTGCCGGAGTACCAACCGCTGATGTCCGATTGTTTCCCGATACGCTTGCGAAACCCTCCTTCGCCATTTTCTCCACCACTGATGCATTAGAATAACTCACAGTAAGCATAAAGGACTAGAAACATACGAAATTTACCAGACACGTTAAGTAAAATACAACCTAATTCCATAAGATAAGAAGCATAGAGCGTCCTTCTCTATAATACCAAAAAAGGACGATTTACCATTTCTCGGCAGCATCCGGGAATCTCCAGCATCGGAAGAACTCCTAAAAGCTGAAATCAGGAATCTCCTCCTTCTCAGGCCACTCGTTCCATCTCTGTCCCGAGGCAATGGCAATTGCATGGACGTAGATGACGACGGCCGCCGGTGGAGGAGCTTCGAAGGCGTCCCCGACGGCCCCGTCAGGGGCCAAGAGGAAGCCAGAAGCACGCTCTCCATCTTCGCCGCCTCCCGTGGGAGCCAAGGGCTTTGGAGAGAGAGAGAAAGAGGTGAGAACGACACAGACAGGAGAAGGAGAGTGTGGAACGGACCGGTGGATAAATCATTTGATTTAGATTTTCTAGAATCTCCAATTAAATCAAGTTAAATTGAAATTAGCTAATCACACTTAATTGACTAATTAGACCTAATTGATTGAACCCAATTAACTAACTGCGTCTAATTGACCAACCCAATTGATTGAACGTAAAGCGGAAGTAAGTGGAAAAGAGTTGTGTGAATAAAAATTGTGTAATTTACAATGTTTATATGTCATATTGAAATTAAATTAAATATATCATTTTAATTTTTTGCATCAAAAATGTTAAAGTGTGGTAATGACATTTGTTAGTATTAAAAACAGTGGCTGTTTATGCAAAGTTTTACAATATAATAAAAATAAAATTTATTGCTATATAAAAAAAGCATCAAATTAATTTGTTATATTTTTATTTATTTTCAAGGTAAATTGTAGACTTCTCAAAACAGTCATACATGTAAAAATAGTTTAGTTTGTAGTTTGGAATATAAGATAATAATATCATGAAAATGACATTTTAGTGGTATTATAAAATATCATCTTTAGTTATATTACTTTTAAATAGTTTAAATTTAATTTAATTAACTATATAAAATAAGTTCGTATATAACTATATGATCATTTATTTATAACATTTTCTCTCACGTACAATGTTCTAAGTACTTCATATAGTTATTTCGTAACTATATAGACTTATTATATATAGTTAACCAAAGTACTTCGTATAGTTACTTTGTAACTATATAGACTTATTATATATAGTTAACCAGATTTAACTTAAATCGTTCAAAAGTGATACCACTAAATGACACTCTAGTGATACTAAAGAATCCATTCTCATGATATTATATTAAATTTACGAATTAATAATAATTCCCATAAGATTACCGATGAACATAAAAAAATTTATCATTATAAAAAAAAATTGAAAAAAAAAAATTGTTCTTTTTGTTTTTTATTTATCGTTGTATTTTTGGACGGGACCTCGGAATCCATCGACTCCCCCGCACGATCTCGACCGTTCATTTTCATTTATAAGCTGAAGCTCCCCGACGAAACCGGTTTAGGGTTCGCTGTCCATTACTGCGTCTGCTTCTGCCTTCGTTTGAATTACAGCGCTCCATTCTTCACTCGGCATTGATGCGTTCTCGTGCATGTCTTCGGAAGAGATTCGTGCTTTTCTGCTTCGATCTCCATGCGGAATGTTTCTTCTCTGGCGAGGAAGTTGACGGCCGTGTTAATGCTGGTAAAATGTTTCAAAAGTTTTCTGATTTCGATTTTTTCTGTCAGTTTTGTTGCATCTGATTGTTAAAAGGTTGTTTGTTTTTTTGTCTGCTTCTCTCGTTCACGGTGATATACTGAAATCAGCAAAGTTTCGACATTCTTTCTTATCGCCTTGCCGAAATAGAGTGACCATAAGTGAAGATGGTGCAAATCGACGTATTAGTGAAGAATTGAAAAGGAGATTCGGTAAGGGTTGGTGCAAATCAAAAAAGAAGGCATTTTGATGTATGTGAAAAGAGAGACGTGAAACTGACGATGGGAAGAAGGACATTGAAGCAAACCGCACAAGTTGAAGAAGTATCCAACAGTCGTTCATGTGGTGGCCCATATGCAGGTAGATTAATTTTGTTTAATGGTTATGTTTGATATATGCAATTCTGATCTCAAAATTCCAAAATTTGGCCTGTTGGGGACTAGTCTATCATTAATATCTGGCTTTTATATGCTAAATGTTTACGTGATTCCTCTGGAAATTTGTATTTTTGAAAATGATAAAAAATATAAAAATTTTGATCTATTATCTTTCGTGATTTCACATAATTTTCTAACCCTTCTAAAAGCTACAAACCGCTTACCGACTTCAAGACATGAATACATGACCCACTCGTCCGTATATTAAGATTTGCATGCCGATCTGCACGATAATTTTTTTTCCTTGTTTTACTTTTATTGTTTATGTTTTGGTAAAATTGTGCTGTGTGCTTTATGTAAATTTTTTTAAAAAAGATTCCAAATTAAATTGTGTTAACTTTCAGTTTATGGGATTTGAACGGAAGTCTTACCTGAGGCCTTAAATACCTCAGGTATTGTTTGGAACTATTTCTTACCAAAAATTTGATGTTCTGTGTATTAGATATTACAAGGACTAGAACAGAAAAGAAATGGAAATCCGGATGAACGGGGGAATTTTTTTACTTCGCCTTTATTCCTGAAGGATGAGATGATTGGCATCACAGGAGTTACCGAAGGCAAGGCTTAAGACGGCCTATTCCACTTGTTGGGGGTGTTACCGGTCAGGGTTTCTTACGTTGCTGAATGGTTATTCATCATCGTACCGAATACATCAAGTATACGAATTGGGAAATACAGGTGGAGAATCACATACAAAACTATCACCGTGTTGGAAAGGTAAGACCATTCATACCTTCTTTAAATACGCCCATGTAATAATGCTGGGGAAATTCATATACCTGCATCTCCTTTAAATACTTATAATTCGAGGCTTAATTATATTTCTTAGATGATTCTCTAACCCTATATGCCAAGCTATAGCCAATTATTTTACAGCAAATTAACAAAAATCAATCAATAGCCAAATGGTCCTTGATTACATTGTCACAATCTTAACCCAAAGTATTTCAACGCCAGAAAATCGTGCCGTAGCAGGACCTGAAACCCCCCGGCCCCACTTATGCAAACACAGAAAAAAAAGAACTATACAAGGAGTATAAATTAATGCCACCTTTTGTTTGTGTTGTTTTACAAACAAAAGTAGTGTTTGTGTTTTTAGAATTAATGTAAAATTATGTAAAATGATAGAAAATAATAGTTAAAATTTTCGTCATTTTTCATTATTTTCTATTAACTCTAAAATCACAAACATTACCAAAATGTAATCAAGTCTTCACCCCTAGGGCTGTTTTCTGCTCCGTTTTTTTGCAGGCTTCGCTAGAGCATCGCATGTATTGCGTTTTGTGTTTTGTTGGCCCTTGGGTTCCAAGCTCTTCTTTGCTTCTACCTCCAGTTTCTCCCTGACGAAGAACTTGAGCCTCCACAACGTGGATTCGCTCTGCACAATTACAAGCCGAAGATAGAAAGTGTTAAAACAGAAGATTCTTTCGCGTTAGCGTTTGAAACCATGGTGAGGTTGAGAGAACGGATTCAACATTCAGGGCGTTAATCTACACATATCGATATTTTACCATGTCTCAAATCCGTCAGTTAAAACAGCTGTGGAAGCAGGTCAAATTAACATATATTTTAGACGCAGCATATTTTGTTGGATGATAGAGGAAGGGGAATTCTACCGGCTAGAAAAAATCGCGATATTTGGGCATAAGTCACGCAATGATCCGCGCAAAATGAAGATTGAATTGAGACCGAGTTCAGAAAAGAATGATTGACCTGTGCATCTATGTCAATATCAAGACACTGTTCTGTGGTCGAGAAGCTAGAATTGTGTCGAGTGATGATTTCAAGCGCCCTCTGAATCTCTTCCGGAGGTAATTTACTTAATCCATTTGCAATTTTCCTCTTCTCCTCTGTGGACATTTTCCTGGACGGATCCATGTAGGCATCAAAATTAGTACCCTAACAAGTCATTCTTACGAAAACTTCTTCATAAGTTACATACCATTAATACGTGGGCAATATGGACATGAAATAAATAAAGTTCAAAAAAAGAAGCCCACAGGCAAAGAACATGAGCACATGGCACGCTTCCTAGACATGAGATGCACCATGCCTACCCCATATTTTCCTACAATAGGCTTACCAAAGCTTTCAGCTATGGTCAGACCATTAACTGCTCAGCATTATTTTTTCTTAATTTTATGTATTTTCAACATTAATTTTATCCATACTCATGTATCTATAAATTTCCAACTTACAATTACAAGACAAAGTCAACCACCGATCATACAGCATTACCGTCTCACAGACCATAACTGGTCGGCCCTCGTATTACATGTTGAACAAGAAAAGGATACTTGCACATACCCTCTTACGGAAAAATGATACTTGAAAGACAGTACAAACCACAAGACGACATGAAGCCAGAAGATGCAGGTCTGTGAAACCAACGGATGGTTCACATTCCAGAATAACTGCTTATATCCTTCGAAAAATGCTTATAAAAAGGAATACCTGCAGTGGTATATTGCCAACCTACCCGGCTACCCGATATGGTACTTGAAAGACAAAAATGCCACGAAACTCATGGAACATATGCTTATGATGAACTACCTGTATTTTCGGTCTTGTACTTAATTGTTTGGCTATTGGTAAATTTATTAACTAATTATGTAATACAAAAGAATACCTGCAGTTGAGCAATACCATCTCTCTAAACTCCTCCAAGTGTCCACTAAGCGCATTCAACTGGAAAGGACCAAATCTTGTCAACACATTCAATGTTTTGTGCCAACGCCAAGTGTAAGGCACTTAATTTTTTCTTTTGAGCAATACGCTCTAAAATAGTGCATTCACCTCATATAAGACCTGCAAGCAAAATTACCAGCTGGCCAAAACAAATTACCTCATTACGTGTATCTTGCGCCATTTTTGCCGTTGCCACCTTCTGTTCGTTCAGGGAATTTGCTTGTGCCCGTGCAGCCCTTTCTTTTTCCCTTACTTCCTAACACAATTGGAACAACAATAAAAAAAAACAATCAACAGGCGATGCTCATAGTTCTGTCAAGTGTCGTACTTCATTAAATATATAAAAAAATCAATGCACATTACCTCCTTAATTACTTTTGGCAGCAGCTGTTTCCATTTTTCCTCGAATTTCTCCATCAAACACTTAGCCATCACATGGTAATCACTGTGCTCTTTATTGTAGGTCATAGCATTTGTGAAAACCAGTTTGACATCATCATAAATTTCTCGGACATTTTTGTATCCAGAACCATCCTTTGCATCCATCTTATCCCTAATTGTACCAAAATCCATTGGTTTTTTAATAATCTGAAATGTGCCACGGAAAATAACAATATCATTAGTCAGGATGTTTGCATCAAAATGATTATATATGCTGCATTTTGAATGACTTATGGGACAGTAGCAAAATGTTTTGTCAGGAAAAGTTACAAATGGGTTTTCAGTTGCAGCTTCTTATAAAGCAATAACCAACTTTTTTGTGAAATTGAACTAAAAAATTTATGAAGAGAAACTGTAAAAATCAGAAAACAGACATTATATCAATTTAAATTTTTACAAAAAATGGGGGTTTAAATGGGTTTTTTCAAAATATGGCATAAATAAAAAATGACTAAATATAAATAAATCTACAAATATACAAGCATCATGATCAACAAAATAATTCTATAAAATAAATTATAGTTCAAATACAAGTAATACACTTTCAAAAGGTTTTTTTTATGGAAATTAGAAATGATAAATAAATATATAGAAAGTAAAATTATAATTATAAAAACAAAATAAGAAACAAAATAGTGAAATTATATCATTGAAAATACTCAAAAGAATATATGTGAAAAACAAAATATCGACATTCAAACCAAGAAAAGGGAAAATGTCATTTTTCAAAGGGGAAGACTACCATCTAAAAAGATAATTGGGCCTTTTCAAACCATTTTCCATTTCCAAAGTATAACGGATTGGGACGAAAAGTTTAAATGGTGCTTAAATCACTATTTTCTCAGTTTTTGACAATAGTGTTGTAAAATATAGTTTTTGAATAAAAAACTCTCTTTTCTTGATGAATAATGGCTCCAAAAAGTTTCCAAACACACCCATGTCATATTAAACCTATAGATGGAATAAAAACATGTTCCTACCTTTTTGTTGTAAAATTCAAGTTAATCATCAACATAATAAAAATATTTGAAGCCAAACTAAGCACAAGAAAGGAAACACCCACAAATCTCCAAAGCAAAATGACAAAGGTAAAACATTGAAACACAACTTTCTTGCAATGGTTACAGCAGATAAAGTTCGCAGATATGTACAAAAATAAAGCCTCAATCATCCCATGCGGTAACTCTGCTTTCTGTTTGTGTCAACCATCATTAGTTATGACAATTCTTTAAGCTCAAAATTACACAAGTACACCTCCCCCCTCCCCCAATAATAGCCCAAGAAATTGTTTGAATTTGCTTTTGTAGTTTTGATGATTTGTGAAATATTTTTGAATGTTAATATTAGTTACACATGAATGTTGATATTAGATCTAAAATAGTTGCATTTTGAAATATTAAATCTAAAATTAAAAATATAATTATTTAGATAGATATAATAATATAATTTGGAATGATAAAATTTATTGTAATTATTTAAATCTACAAATAAATGTTGAGATCTAATGTAGATGTTTGAATTTTACCTTATATTTAAAATTTAATTATTTGAAATTCAAATCTGAATTTTAATATCAAATGTTGGATATTGTTGAAAAATCAAAATAACTGTTGCGATTGTTGTGCAAAATATATATAATTTGTTGAATTGGTAAATTAATTGTTGGAAGCAGTTTCAAATGAAAAAACTTATGCTGCAGTGTTTCAAAAGACATGAAACCAACATGACACAGATTGCATCGTTTCACTTGTAATGAAAACATGGGATGAAACTTAAAAATTCTAAAACAAATATTCAATAAATATATAGCATTCATAAAGCATATTTTCACCCTAGATTACTTTATTTAAATTTAACATACATGAAAGAACATGAAGGTTCTGATACAGTGCTAGATGAAGACATATTCAACAAACTTCAAAAAATCCTGTTACATAATTTTTTTGAGTGGTTGTTACATATCAAAAATCAAAAAAACATTATCTCAAAACAATAACTAAAACCCATGTCAATGAAAAAAGAACATGAACATATAAACAATATCAACAATGAGAATATCATAAAAAGCAGCAGAAAAAGAAAATAATAGCAGAAATCATTATAACTAAAACCCACGTCAATGATTTCGACAAATAAATTTGTCAATCTTACTATTATTTCATGATTTATACTAGAAAAAGATCTGGACTGAGCTGATTAATACTTAAAAAAGTAAAAAAAGAAGAGGAAAACAGCAAGAGGACAATGTGTCTACTAACGTTTTTGTTTTGAACACTTATGTAAATGGGTATATGGATCCACATATAGTATTTGGGTATATTGATCCACTGTTTTTTAACATGACTTCGGTGGATCATTTTATATGAGGTTTTCAGCACTTCATATTACCTAAAAGAATTGTAAATCTACTCCACCAAAAACACGGACCATTCAACTTGTACAACATTTAAAAGAACCATGAAGGAAGGACATTCACTTGCAAAAATGAGACACGTGAAGGATCACCTGTGAAAGAGAGAAGTGCAAGGGTAATTCTCGGCCTGTGAAAAGGAAAAGAAGATAATGAAAAAATTCACATCATGGTGGTACATGTAGAATAGATGTAAGTGCTGACCAAACGAGTACAAATTATCAGTGCCTACCATGGCTAGCATGGGATGGATGTGTTTTTTTATTATTTGATTAATCTGTAGAAATCTACAAGTGTGAATGAGTTCCAACTTGTGAAGCTTTGACGACATGGATATGGCATGATATGGAATGAAGGTTTCAACAATTTCAAAAAGGTAGGATACAACACGGGATATGCCATTAAACAAATAATACAGTTAAATACAAATATTTAAAAATAAAAAATAATAATGCATTCAAATGACAAAAATATATATTTGGCATGCATGACTTAATAGTATATAAAAAAAATCAAATGAATGACATTGTACAATTATAATATGTAGCAAAATAATATAGTGATTTATTGCCAAAAAGACATGAATCTTTCTCACCATTAGGCATTATTTTAAGCAACAAAAAAAAGGAAAAATTAAAAGAAACAAAAACAACATACAAAAATTGAAAAAATGGTCAATGGTCGTGAGTCTCATGGCTAGTGAATAACGGTATGTTTCTATTTTCTATGATCATGCAGCTCCTGCACAACATAGCAGGAAATAAAATCTATCTAAAATTATTCAAGCATGCCACACAAAAAATCTCATGACAAAATCAAGTTTCACAGGAACTCTAGAATCAACACAAAATAATTGTTACCAGTTACAGTTGTAATTTTTTTTTAGAAATTAAAAGTAACTAAATAAGTCCAAGAAGTACCCTGGATGAATCCAAGAACTATCATGGAAAAATCCAAAAAGTATCTTGGACAAATCCAAAAGTATCCTAGACCAATCTAAGAAGTATCTTATCTCAATCCTAGGTGAATCCTAATTATTTTGTACCAAAATACCCCAGACAAGCCGTATGGCATATATGACACGTATCTGAGCAATGTCCAAGTTGAATCCATGTCTGGTGTGGATACAATGCAGGTGCAATGAGTGTTTAGGAGAATACATGTTTCATGGGTTCCTACACTCTCTCCCTCTCTCAATTTCCTCCCAATAATATTACAAAGGTAAAAAAAATTTCAACAAATAATTTATTGGTTGACCCCACTTAGTAAGATTATGACTCACATTATTGTTGTTATTTAATTTATTGTGGAGCATATAAATAAACTAATCCCTGCAAGTTGATATTCTTCGTTTTCTACAGTGTTTGCAATGTAATGAGAGCATTGAACTCCTTCTTAAAGAATTAATAACTCTGTCAATCTTTTTTTATAGGAGAACAATATGAATCTCATTGAAGATAATAAGGTTCATCCAAGATCCAAAAGGATCCCATAGTGGGAAACCAAAAAAAGAGAAAAAAAAGCAAAGAAACTTTAATTTACTTCAAAATATAAACGAATTCACTTTCTTTCGTGGTAATAACACGAGCATCAAGAATTCTGTATCAAAAAAGTAGAGAGTACCTCATGGTAATCATGCAGTTCAAGGCCTTCTACATCAACTGGCTCCATAAATGGCCAAGCCCACTTGTGCTGGGAGATCTGGCCAAAAAGGTTCCATTATGACAAGGAAAACTAAACTCATTAAAACAGTGTTGAGTGCATGTTATTCACGAAGTTGTGACTCAGAACATTGGTATAAACCTACAGGTATGATGCTACAGGAAAAAAACCATAATTTCGTAACATTGGAGCCATTAGAAAACAACTAGCACACGAAAACAATGGAGCCATACTCAATATCTCACGCACAGTTTGTTTTGGGGGTAAGGAGCTAGATACAAAGCCTTTTATGCTTGAAGTTCAACATAGGCCCTACCGATAAAATGTCTTCCTACAAAATTGAGACCAATCTAATGTTAAACCTTATAAATGCCTGGGAATACTTGTAAATGACAGTCTGAGAGAAGAACAGGTATCAAATTGCTTCATTACACGATATTGAAGGTGCAATGAGAAGTGTCATTTGAATACACATTTCAGGGCTTTCGCTTCCTGTTAACAGCATGTCGTCCTAGGTATGTTATAGAATTGATTTGCAGTTACTTTAGGGAGGACACAGAGAAGTGATCAACGCCATCACTGTCAAGTTACATCAAAAAAAAACGTCATCAGTGTCACATGCAGATACAAGACTACGAAACAGTTGATCATACTCCTGTGTCCTAAAGATTCGGCAACCGAGAAACAAGCATGATTATCAAAAGAATCACGATTTTGATTGAAGACTAAATCACCAAAAAGAATCAAAATTATCCCAGTGGCAATCGAAATACCTAAAATCCCAAACTCACCCACCTGTCTTAAGATTGTACCCAATTGCCGCATGAGCTCCTGCATTCTCTTGCTACATGCACCTGCCTCCGGTTGTTCATCACCCGCCCGTTTCTTTCGACCGACGTTTCCAACCTTCACCCTGGCCCCAACCTTCCCACCTTTCGGCAGATTCTGCCTCTTGCTCTCGTAGAACTGCGTGACCTCCATCACCCTCTTCTCCAGCTGCAAGCATCGTCATCGGAACACCAAACTTCCAACAAATACGATCGTATAACAAACAGACAAAGGCAACCGACCTCATCGGCCTTGGAAATGAAGCACCTGACGCGGCGCCGGAGAAACTCCAAATCCGTCCCCGCCTCACCGTTGCCGGCGTTCGGATTCCCCTCCGCCTCCCGCGACTCCATCGCCGGTGGCGGTCGTTCCTTCTCCTTCTCCATCGGAGGTGAACTGAATTGGGGTTTCCAGGAACCCAATCTGGATGCGTCGACTGCTGTGATCCTAAAATATCGCCGGACCAGCGACGTCCCCGGGGAAGAAGAAAGAAATAAGTTTTTTAAAAACTATATAATTTATAGTATAACTATTAATAGTATAATTTAACCACACTAATATATCCCGAAAATTGCTGAAAAAATAAAATAATAGAAAATTTAAAAATTTTGGAAAATAAAAATGATGAAAAAGTATAAAATTATTTTTACAATTTTTTTAAAACCGTTGTTGTAAGTATTAAAAGCTCATTTATGTATATATGAATGAGCAAAGTTAAGAATACAATAATTTTAGAAATCTAAAGCCAAGAGATTACAAAAGAAAATTTTAAAATTAAGCATTTTCACTGTACACTAAATTTTCCTAATTGATCATCGTCTTCTAAGTACCTTCACTTGCACATTGTTGTTTATCTTACTTATCACTCATATTATCATCATCCATTTCATTTACAACTCATGTTGTTATTCTCCCTCTTGTTTGTTGCTTGTGTTATTATCATTTTTTCACTTGTTACTTGTATTGTCATTATTTTTCAAACCTAGTACTCGTACCACCATCATCTTTTTCACTTATTTCTTATACTATTGTTATCTTTCCTGCTTGTCACTTATATCGTCGATATCTTTTTCATTTATCACTTGCACCGTTGTCTTCCTTCTCACCTATTATCGCTCATTAGGTGATTTTTAGTTGTTAGGCATTTACAACATTTAAGGTCAAGTTATTAGAGGTGTTCATGTTATTTTTCATGTTTAGTATTAATTTTTAACTTTCTATTGATATCTTAGTTATAATTTACGAGGCTTTAGAATTAAAGTTACAAATTTTAAAAGTGTGTATTATAATTATAGATTTATATGTTATAGATTTTTTTAAAAACAAAAATCAAGAAATGACCTAACTTTGAGTACTTGTAAAATCAGTTTCTATAGGTACCACTAGAAAATTAACACATCATTTAATTAGGCACTTATAGAATTGATTTTCTATATATACCACTAGAGAGTATTTTCCATATATATATATATATATGAAAATATTGATAGTATCTTGGTATTTTTGTGAATTTCAATAGCGTATATAAATATATCTCCCACAAATTTTTTTGGATATTGAATTTCTTGAATTTTGTTGGATATCTCCAAAGATATAATTTATTTAAATTACACAGATGATAAACGCTAAAATTGAGAATAAATACTTATAATTATAAAAGGGATATTTTTTGAAATATCATAGATATAATTTCTCGGTTAAGAATAATTTATTGCTTATGTTTTATTAAAAATGTTTAAATAGTTAAAAATGTTGTCAAAGAGATTTTTCTAGAACATAAAGAAAAATCTGACAAATGTTATAAGAATCTCAATCCATTACATTTCTTTCAATGATTATATATTCTAATAATTTAAAAAATAATGTGATATACTGATTCTTATGTGATGACCATCCAGGAATCTTTAACCCTCCAAGGTACCTCTAAAAATTAAATTAACCATTCTTATACAACTTATAATGTGATGTAATTACATCAGATTTGTAATTAGATTTAAATGATTGAATTTTTAGTATTATAAGTTTTGAAAGTTCATTATAAGAAATTAAATTCTCTGGAACATCACTCAACCAACTAAACATGAGCTTAACTGAAAAGGAATGGAAAGCAAGAGAAAGAACATGAAGGAAAAAAGAGTGTTGACCATTCATGTGAAATTTTCCTGGTAATATTAATCTCACCAAATCACAATTCCTTCAAAAAGATAAAGGAGAAAATGAGGATAAGCATCAATTAACCTCCAAGATGATGATTTGTGAGTTCAAATTCAAGCAGAACTCCACTACCTGTTGCAAATTTACATAGAAAACCACTGTACCACCACTTCCATAGATCTAGCAACTTCCAACAGACCTTGTCTTCCAATGTACGTGTTTTAAAATGACAGAAGACCACATCTTATTCTCTTTAACCTATCTCCATGATCGTCCTGGAAAACCAAAAACTTTTTGAAGAAAATTTCCCAAAAGCTATCTTGGCTTTCTAACATTTTCTTTTTGTGATTAATCATATACCACAAGAATTTCTCAAATTTTGGAGAATTTTTTTTAAAATATTTCACATCCTTGATCCTCTCAACTCCAGTTTTTGTTATATGTTGTTCTCTGAATGATTCTAATTTTATCAGATGCCTCCAAAGAAATCACTATACTGCCATATGTCGTGTCATCAAAACTTTCAGTTCACCCTGAATCTCCATTTTTCATCATGCTTATGCTTTCAATACCAATGAAGCTTAATCATCCTCATCATCTGCAGACAACACTGTCAAGAGTGAATACTTCACCCTGAGTGATATCTTCCCTCTTTCCAGATGCAGCTTTGCCCCAGCTACCACCCAGTACCCTGGAGAGTCCTGAGGACCCCTAGTCATCTCTGTTGTGTCTACCAGCTTAAGGAGCCTGGGAGTCTGCACTGGAACAGGTGGACCACCAGGATACACTGCAGAGTTGACGTTCATGTCTGCAGGCCTAGGAAGTGGCTTTTGGATGGCCATGCTGAAGTGGGTGCTGATGAGCGTTGAGAACAGACCAGACTTCTGTGCCAATCCTGGGGAACCATCCCAGTCTGTTCTAACACGAACTGCATTTTGCACTGTGGCGTAGCCGAGCCAGAGCAAGAGTACTTTTTTGAAGCCATGTGAGCCCACATGCAGCCGAGCACTTGTTACAATGGAGAGGTCATCATCTGCTTCTACTGGAGCTGTGCATACATGAGAGAAGTGTTTCCATTGGACCGGCTCATAGTACTTCCTGTCATAAGCTTCCTGATGAAAGCCATTGTTAACATCCTGGAGTTTCAGTATTTGAGGAAGGGATATTAGATGCTGAAGATGGATTGCTAATCTATTCCCCTTCTTTCCTTCTAGATGCAAGCGAAGACCAGTCACAGGCTTTTTTCCAACATCGACCTGTGGAAGAATCAAGTATGTTAATAAAATGAAAAGATGGAGAATCTCTGTTTATTTGGTTCTCAATTTTAACCTTAAGAATCAAGTGATGAAATGTTCAAAATTTTGCATACTGAGCAGGCAAATCGAAGCCAGAGTACAATCGCGATAATAAAAAGGATGTATATTCACATAGATCTTAGAAAACCACATTTACCAAAAAGATTTTTAAAAGTGCAGCACATAAAACTAAAAGTCTAAATCTGTATAACAAGCAAGGAAACAACGTTCTAAAAGAGGCAATCTTCCAATTCTAAATTAGATTTAGACATCACACATGAATAGTTTTTAGAGGACCAGTGTTACAACGTAGTTTCTTAAAAGTTAGCCATTCCACACTGGAAATAAACAAGTATGATCAATCAATGTTCAAGAAACGCCCATCATTTTCCTACGGAATTGGCACAACAATAACCGAAATACAAAGCAAGATATCTAACAAACTCATTTTCTTTGCAAAAACCTATAAAAATCTTATCAAACATATTTGGGAAGTCGAGTTCCATGCTCCCATGCAAGTTAAAAACACAAACAGACTGATACCACAGATCCTGCATTTATGTGATAGGCAAAAAGCATTCATAATGAATGATGGTATCAAAACAGGAAGACACCTCATGGGTGAAGGCTTAAGCATCAAGGCAAGATGAAAGTGAGGTGTGATGGCCATCACATGGATTCTACAACTTACTCAGCCCTACTTTCCTTCTTTTATAATTTCTTCAGAGATATTACACTTTCCGCTTACCTAATATTTCCAAGAATACTAATTTTTGGGTCTGTTTGGATAAAAACAATTGGAACCCACGGATTATGGGTCTTACATTGTGTCAATGCCTAATTCAATAAGTCAACCATAGTTGACATAACTAACTTTTGTTACTTTCAAATATTTTTAGTCCACATGGCACCATATTAGTGAATATACAGTATTCATCTAATAGTGTATAATCTAGATCATGTAATCTAAAGGTTTTGTGAACATAAGAGATACGTAGAAGTTGACTGATTAATTAACAAAATATAAAATCTTTATATGTAGAAGATACATAAAGAAGATAAATATAAATTAAACAATGTGTGACTAAATCCACATACCCCTAACAATATACTTTAATATAAGCTGGAACATTCAATTTGCAATAGACTTAACAATAGTTTAATAAACTTAAACAAAGCTAAAAATAACAAATACATAGAGAAATATAAAAACCAATTGTAGTAGAAGAGTAATTGTTGCAATAGAAATAGCAGCAATAAGAGTAATTTGAGATAAGTCTTAGAAGAGTTATATCTCAAATGGTAATAGATTAACTATTGGATGAAATAATACGAGGTAGTAAAGAAGATAAACAAAGGTGATATTCTTGAGAAGTAAAAATAAGTGAACAGATGTGATCTATACTAAGATTTTTTTTGTGATTTTATTTTTTTATGCTTCCACCATTTTTTAACTTTCTTTTTCATTTTCCACATTTTCTTTATTTGACACTTTTTCCCCTCCTTTCACTTTCTCTCTCCTTCCTCTTTCTCGTTTTTTTCTTTCTTTCTCTCCCCATTCACCTTTTTTACACTCTACACATGCTTCCTCTTCCTCCTCATCATTAACACCATCTCCCTTGTGTTCGTCCACTAATGCACCAAGACCCTCTATTGTTTCCACAATCAGTTCAACAAGTTCACCAACCATGGCCATGATCAAATGACATGAGAGAAATCAAAAAGCCCTAGCAATAAATCAAAGGGGTTGGGTGTGGCCAAGGTGGGTGTTTTTATCCAGTGCCTCTGTTAAAGCACAAGAAATGGGTGGAAGTAGATTATTTTCACTATAATAATATAAGACTTCTATTTATAAAGGATACAAAAAGTGAGCAAATACACCATAAACAATGTAGTACTAAATTCATTTACAATATATAACACTACCTAAAACTCTTTCTCAAGTTGGAGCATCCAGCTTGTAACAGATTCATATATAAATAAATTATAATAAAAAGATGCATGACAAATAAGCACTAACTAAAAATAGTAGCAATGTTGTGTAAGCAAGAAAAATATCCAAACCCTGATTAACCATACATGACTAGTGTACACACTATTTCATTGTTGACATCATTAAATTCAGTCAATATATGAATACCTACACATACTAATAGGCTGATTTGTCATTGATATCATAAAAGGTTTACACAAACATACTCCGACAAATATTAACACAATCACCATCAATCATCTAATAAAGATAATAAGACAGCATTGTCCAACATCAAGACCAATCTCATGGAGAATACAAACTTTGATATAGTGACATTGCTACTACAACATAACATTGATACTCACATGAGAAAAATATAATTAGATGGAGATTGATAATGGAGTATTAAACTCTTTTTCTTATCATCTTGTTTTTCTCATATTATTTTTCTATAAATTTTTTTTATTTCTTAAAGCTTCCACCTTTTTATTTTTTCTCTACTCGTTTTTTTCTTCCTTTTTTCTCCTATTTTCTATCATTCTTCCTTTTTCATTTTTTTCTTTTTCTTTTTAATTTCTCTCTCCCTCTTTTTTTCCTTTTTTCTTTCCATTCTCTACTCCTTTGTACACTGGCTGATTTCACAACACTCAGAGATCAACAATTAGGGCATTACACAGCCCAAAACAAAGAGGCAACCAAGCAGAGGATGGAAAGAAAGAAGGAAAAAGCTCACTCCATGCTCGATTGCCACTTCCTCATTCTCATGTTGCCTCACTCTCCGCAACAACCAACACAAACACGACCAAGTAGGTTCATTTGGTAGTAGAATGGGCCACCTATGGGCTGAGGAGGCCTGACAATAATAGTCAATGCCAACTACTTTATTTAAATAGATTGTCAGATATCACTATCAAAGAGGCTTCTACCAACAAGTAAGAGGCATAGTTATGGAGTACGAGATTAAGGGCTTTGGAGAGAGAAAGTTAAGAACGAGTAAAGAAGAGGAACTAGACATAGGATGAGGAGCAATGGTGACTTGATTGGACAGGAAAGACCAGTTGTGTTGGTGTTGGTGGCTTCAATAGGGCCACCATCAGTGGTGGTTTGGAGGAATGTATGATTAGGCTTTCTCTCCACCCTACTTATCTCTCATCCTTAAAGAACACTCAAAACCTAAACTCCAGATACCATGTTGAAAAATAGCACTTTAGATTCTATTGAGCTTAATGAAGAAATTTATTGGATAGAGAATCTGTATTCCTTTAACGGACTTTTTGAGTCGAATTTCTTTACCGTGCTTGTATTCACATGAAGCTTAGGACCCATGAAGGTGAACTGTAAAGATGCACCACCATGCTGCTTTTGGCAGGGACCAAGGGGAAGATCACCAAATGCAGGAGCCCATTGCCTTGGTAGTTGAAACTCTAAAAATTGATGCAGTTCTTCAATTGGTGGTTTATCTGCAATCAGTTTACATACAAATGAAAAATCTGTTATATAGCATAAATAAATATAATACACGTGTCATTCAATCTTTCAACAAAAATGCAGTTCAAAAAATTTATCAGATGTAGAGTGCATCTATTCAGAATACCATTTTCAGATGTGATTATTTACACTTACATCGTAAGTAAATATTAATGGCATGGTTCAAGAAACCACTCCCTGGAACACCATTTAAAAGAGAGGTGATTGGTATAAACGACATGGAAATGACATCAGGCTGATACCGGACTGTTTTCAACCACTCAGAATGAGATAGGGAGTTGTCTTCACTTCCTCCTCTTCTCTTAAACATTCCTTTTATATCCTGAAGAATGAGTATCAACAAACATAGGTGACAAAATTGTATGTATCTGGGTTGGCAGTAAAAAAACTTTGACAAATAGAGTTTGGTTCAGACATACCTCCTTGTTTGAATAGAAGCTGGACGAACTTGACTCAGCAAACCTTAACCGTTGTTCTCTAAACTGCTAAGAATATACTATGTAAAGCAAGAAAGCTCTAGTGGAAGACAAAAGGTATATTCTTTTTTTCTAAAAAAATAGCAGAGGTCAAGTCTCTTGATGCAAAATTCACAAAAGTAATGAACACTTGGAAAAGGTGAATGCTGTCCTAGGATCAGCCTAGCTTGGAGAGTGAGAATTAAGTTCAAATTTAATTCAGTCTTCAAATTGGTTGTTGAAATTGAACAAATGAGTGTAAGTTTTTTAACGTCTACCTGTGTAGCCAACACACAAGTGGCATGGCAGTATCTCCATATGACATATGAGGGTGTCAAAAATTTAACGATGCTAGACTTGTGAAAATGTCAGTGCCAACCAACATTTGTTAAATTTTAGTTCTTGATGGTCCATGCACAAAGTTGAAGTTTATTGAGGCATGGTTCACAAAGTTTAAAAATGATGATTAGAAACTATATCTAATACTACAATACGATATTTTACAAGATCTTTGCTTGCAATAAACCTCCAAAGTATGTCAGCCATCATAAATTGAAACAAATCCAATAAAAATAATGGCACCTTATCCTTCAAATATGATTCCTCGTGATGATGGCTAGCAACAAAAAACCTTTTTTCCGCAATTTCTTTTAATATTTTCAGAAATTCTGAAGATTGAAGGGTTGAAGAGTATTGTTGTTTCATATATATTACATCCTTTCCACCAATCTTTATGGCTGTGATTACATGTGTACCATACTTTTGGATAAACCTGTCATAAAGAAAAAAACCACTTCAAGGCATTACCACATTTACAACTTCACAGAAGGAGGTTATGGATAATCTCTTTGCTTTACTTGGATCCAGTTCAGGGGAAATCAAGCAATGCATGAAAGATGAAACTACCAATATAAATAAATAATGAAACAAATCATCGTACAGAACCTTAATACATGATAAAAATGCAACTTTCACGAAATCTTCGGTTAAAATAATTGAAATATGTTTAAGAAGTTACAAAAATTACATATTTAATAACAAAACTAGGCATTGGATAATTCAAGAAGTGAAAAGCCGAAACATCATTTTGACCATTCAGAAGCAGAAGATAAGTCAATGACCTATGATTCCTAGAAATTCAAATGGCAACAGGAACATGCAATTAACAAGGACTCAGATTCAGACATTCAGTGAAATTTGAGGGATGCCAAAGTCATGTTTTCCAAAAATGCTTTTGTTCAAACTATTGATGACACCTGTGCAGCTCCAAACCAATGATGAAAGGAAAAGAACATGATTTGAAAATTTTGGATGAAGTTAAAGTCTTGGGTAGTCCCTCTAACAAAATAATACAACATTTCATCCTATGGTAAACTTTAAAAAGGAAGATAGTCCAAAGAGAGGATATAAAATTCTCTATCTCCCAATTGTCATCTGCTCCAAAAATTCATGTGTTTCCTATACTAGCATAATGCATACATACATACATACACGTGTGTGTGCACACACAGACATACGTACACATGTGCGTACACAGACAGACATGCACACAGATGCACATCTATGTATAGAATTATATAGAAATATATGTTCATTCAGAATACAAGAACTCATATTTCACCTTGCCAATGCAGCAGGATCCCATGTGGACGGAACAGCTTCTTTGACATGATCGCAAAGTACAACCTGAGGTTTTGACAGTGCAACAGTGTAGAGTGTAATGAACCATCCATTAAAGGCGAGAGACTTTGTTTTTGCTGCCTCATTTTGCCAGGACCCGAAAAATTCGAACATATGGTTGAAAAGGCCTGATGGAATTTTACCAAAAATAGACATCTCCTGATTGAATTGTGTTGCCATCTGCCCAGAAAGATCCGTCAATCCAGAACTCAAAGGAAGCCAACAAACACGTCCCTAATGCTTCACACATTTTACTAAATAAACGTTACAATGCTAATCAAGACCCTGCTCAACCTCTGAAAGTAAAAGCTAAGTACTTCACAACATAGACAAATGAGAATTTGTTGAGAGTAGACAGAGAATGCTAAACTGCAGGCACTGGCAATGTGCTCAAGCAAGAGTATACATCGTTCAAATCAAACACAAATGCATCAAGGATGACAATGCTAAACATAAAAAGCGAAAATAAAGCTTCCAGTACCTGTTCAAAAGAGAGAACATCTGAAGCGAACCTTATTCTTTCCCCCTTGTCGACTTTGATGGACCTGGGAACATCAGGGATCACAAGGCCTCCCGGAAGAACGACATTCTGGCAATCGCCTTCGCTGAGTTCAATCAAATGTGAACCCCTTTTGCAGAACTTAAGCCGGACATCATTGGAGATGTCAAACCCCAGGCCTATGGATTGCACGGATGCCAATGCAGCTTTCAGCGGCGGAGCCTTGAGTGCCATCCCCCAAGCATTCAATCACCCCTCAATTCATTTCCAGTCCTGCACAGGACCCACAAGAAAATGTGTCACCTTTTCAAATCACCTATACTTTCCCTCAAGGAGGGCACAAACAAATACCGAAATCGTCGCGAGCCTCTCCAATCCCTAGAAAACTCGAATCAGCTCATCCACGTAAACAACGAAACCACCATCTCTGCTTCAAGAGCAGACCAAAATACAGAAAAAACCAATCTTCCCCTACCACTGCCTATCACAACATAAAACCCAGCTCCAAACTCAGATATTTTACAGCTAATAGGAGCTCAAGTTCAAGCTTCTGCTTCGGAAGTGACACAAATCCCATGAAAAGACTACGAGCAACATCGGATCGGACGCCACAATACACGAGACACGATCGCGTGCTCGGCAAAGAGAGAGAGAGAGGACCAACCCTAGATTTGCCCTGCCTCCTTTTCCCCGATCCGTGCCTCTTGGCTGCTGCCGACGCTCTTCCCCATTTGTCTGGGCTCGTGCACGTTCCCAGAGAAAAACGCATGCTTTCGATGCGTTTCAAGTAGAGTTTTTTTTTTTTAAAAAAAACAATATATATATATATATATATATATATATATTGTAATTAAGAAATAACACTTTAAAAAAATAACTGTACTCTCGGCGAAATTTTCATTTCCATTTTAGCTTTAATAAATATGAGAGTTAAAATTAAAAATAATTTTATAAATAATGTTAAAGTTATATAAGGTTGTTTGTTTGTTTGTATAATATAACGGTGTCTAAGTGAGTTTTATGATTTCTTTAAAAATTATATAAATTATGATAAGAATATATATTTTTTAATTGTAATAAATAATAAATAAAATATATAATCGAATAATAAATAGTATTTATTATATTAACATGATACTTATATTTTTTTAGAGTTAGGATGATAATTTTTTTTTAAAAGATATCGTATCTGATGATAATTTAAAGTTATTTTATAAATGATATTGTAGTGTACAGTGAAAAATAAATAAGTGACATAATAAATTATAAGGTTGAAATTTGTATATAAAGTTTATGTAATTATATAATACATTTGAATTTTAATAAAATTGAAATTGATCAAATAAGTAAGATTGTAAATGTTTGTTTGTTGAAACGGTAACATTTTTAAAATTTTCATTTTATTTTTAAAGAAATTTTTTATCATCGATATTTTTACCAATATTTAAAGAGTCTATTTTATAAAAAATATTAATTGAATCATATCTAATTATACTAACATAATATGATTTAACAGATCACACTTAAATCACATCTTAATGTTTTCGTACCAATACAATATAATTTGCTTTTAACACGTGGATCATACAGTACAAAAATAATTTATAATTTTTTGAAAAATTTTATTTCTAATATACTTTTATTAAATTATATATATTATATATAATTTGATGATTTAAGTTTACCAATAAATAATAGATGGTTACAAATTTAAATTACACATTTAACTATTTTTTAATATTTATAAATTATATTTATATTATATTAATTTTTAATAAAATAAAAAATAACTAAAAAATTAAATAGTGTCAACCTAACATGCCTGTCAGATAATTCAACACAACATAACAAACACAATGTTTAATTTCTTTTGTTACGGTTGAAAAAACTATTTTTTTATATAAACCTTTTAAAAAACAAATGGTGAGATAATTTTTTACTAAAATTTAAATTTTAAAAAATTTATATAATTTACGATATAAATTTTTGATATAATATTTTTAATATAAAATATTAAAGATATTTGATAAATATTAATATATATAGTTAAATTATTTAGTAAAAAATAAAATATATAATAAATATAATTTAAACAAATACAACCTTAACGTGTGTGAAATCATTGATACACCTGATTGACTGATTGTATTAATTAAATGATCCTTGTTTAGTACATTTTCAATCAAATCATATCATTCAAATCTTAATGATAAAATTCTAATTAAAGAAAACATTTTTAGAAAAAAAATGACAAGTAAAACATCTTACACAAGATTTGTGTAAGGTAAGGTATCTATTTTTTGAGAAGATGTACAATTTATAATGATGATAATTTTTATCATAGAATGTTAAAGTTATTTGATAAATATACCGTAAATTATAGTAATATATATTAAAAACGTGAAAATAAACCTTTAAAAAAGTGAATTTTTAACTTAACTAATATGTATTTTTTGTCAAACAAAATTTAGATAATATCTTTGTCATCTGCATTTAATTACAACTCTCACTGTAATTAAAAATGACTCTCGTAGTCATTGTAACATAAGAACTTTTTAATGCAACTTTTTCGTATATTTTCATCGTGACTTTTAATTATATTAATATTAAAAAATATAATTTAATTATTATATATATTTTATTTAAATATTAAAATAAATAATATATTAAAAATATATTTATCAAGAAACATGTGGATACGATTTTTTTTTTTTTTTACTTATTTAAATTTACATGCTCAGAAGTTACTTTTTCTTATCCGGGTTTGTGTTTCTAAAAATTAATGAAAAAAAAATTTAAAATTTTTTTATTATTAAACTTTTAAAAATTTATAAATAAAATTTTTTGTAAGACCAGTTATGTATCTTATAAAAATTTTAAAAAATTTATATTTAATTTTAAAAAATTAATAATATTTTAAATTTTTAACATAAAAAAATTTTAAATTTTTATTTTTCTTAATTTTTGAATGACACAAACCCCAGAATCCAAAAATTCCCTTCCAAACGCAGTCCAAAGTCGGAGAAAATTTATTATAATTAAACTCTAATATTTATAATCATAAAAAGTTATATTCCACAATATACTTAAGTAATCGTTGCGACGTGTATTTTTGTAGGTGCGTATTTTGTATGATTTTCATGATTTAAATAGGTTAATTTAAAATCCATTCATAGTAGAAAAAATACATTTAAAATAATTAAATATAGTTTTTACTATTGATTATTTGAATTTTATCAAGGGAGGTGCCGCATTTTTTTCAGCCATTATTGTATTTGAATTTTATCCGGACCCTGGAATATACCCGAATAATTCCACAACGGCCGTGGGCGCCTCCATTTTTCGTCGAGCGATTGGTTCTTTTCTTCCCTCCGGCGACGCCGCAGCGCTCGCTCCAGATTTTTGCCGACCGAACGAATAGGATAAGCGTGTGAGCCGCCGGTGCCCGTCGCCGGCGCTTTTCTTCATCGCTAGGTGAGAAGAATAAGAAATTTCTCTCGCAACTCGAATCATTTCCACGATAACGACGATCTTTTAGGTTTTTATTTTTTCACCCCCTTTGCTTTTTCTCTGTTTCTGTTTAATTAAATCGTGGAACGTCCGGTGTCGGACACAATTTTCTGCTTTGTGGTTTACAGGATTGATCTGGCGAATCTAGGGTTTCGGGTTTTTTTTCCGTTTATTTCCCCTTCTTTTTGGGTTGAAATTCGAGTAATTTGTCGAATTCGGTTTCCTGCCCTCGACATTTCCGACGAATTTGGTGACGATTCGTTGTTGAGTGAAGTCCAAGTCTAGTAGCGTTTGATTTTACCCACCGATTATCTTGATACGATCACGTTGCTTTGGAAACAGCTGTTTGATCTTCTTCAACCTGAGAAAATTTCGAGTAATCTGCGGATTTCTTTCCTTACTGATTGATGTATTAAACCCTACCAATTTCGATGGGTATTTTTTTACTTCCAGGAGGGTAGCGAACATGGGAGATGAATCGGGCATTGATCGTATCAAGTTCCTCTGCAGCTACGGCGGGAAGTTCCTCCCACGGCCCACGGACGGCCATCTGAAGTACGTCGGAGGCGACACCCGCGTCTTCGCCTTTCCCCGCTCCGTCTCCTTCTCCGGTGATTAGTAACGACTACTGTAAACCAACCGGGTTGAAACGTAGACAGGTGCTAACATGGCCATGGCTGGTTTTTATCAATCTCCAGAACTGAAGAAGAGACTCACGAGCGCGTTCAAGGAGGAGATGGCCATCAAGTACCGCCTGATGCCGGACGACCTCGACATACTCGTATCCGTCAAGAACGACGAGGACGTCCGGCACATGATCGACGAATACCACCGACAGGACTCCGCCACTGCCGGCGGTGGATCCCCACGATTCCGAGTCTTCCTATTCCAGCTCGACGAGACGACGGCTCCGTCCGCTGCCGCGAGCCACCGCGTCGCCAGTGGTGGTCCCCACCAAAGCAACGTCACCTCACTAGAGCAGCGATACGTCGACGCCATCAACGGCGTGCGGGCTTCCGCCCGTAAGCTCTCCCCTTCCCCCGGCTCGTCGCCGACCTCCACCGCCACCGCCACCGCCGAAGTTGCCGCCGCTCCGGAGTTCGCCACCCGAGTGCTGCATCCGATGCACAAGGCGCACAGCTCCCCGAATCTCTGGGGCATGGGGCACCAAGCGACGGCAGCACCGTTGGGTCACGGCCATCATCATCAGCATCAACACTGGAGGGTCCCGAGGCCACGGCAGAGCGCGGGTGGCGGCGCCGTCGGGGTGTGGAGGACAGGGAGTCCTCCTTTCGGCACATACGAGAAGGAGATGGCTCCGGTCTGCCGGAGGTACATCGGACCGTCGGCCGAGAACGGGCATCGCAGGGGAAGCCCGGGGGCACACCACGTCTCCTACTTCTGCCCGCAGGAGGAGGTCTGCCCTTGCTGCTCCGGGAAGCTTTTGTAGTACATGCTGCTGTAATCATCTATAGATAATGATATGGTTTTTCTTATAACACGAAAATATTTTTTAAATTATTATTCTAAGATAATTTTATTATATTAATGAAAATTTTCTGTCGATATTGTATGTATTTGTGTTGGTATTTATCAATGTACAGTTACTTTTTTTATAATTATGTATCTTACTGATTTATTAAATAATTTTTATATTATTTATTATTTATTTATAATAATTATAAAAAATATATTATCATCATAACTTTAAAAAATATTATCATTATATTAATATAAAAAATATTATTTATTATTTTATTATATATTTAAAAAATTTAAAAAAAACACAATCATCATTTGTGGACATTGCATGTAATTGTGTTGGTATTTATTACTGTATAATTATATTTTTTTTATTATGTATCGTAATATTTTATAGTATCATTTATCAAATAATTTTTACATTATTTATTAATCATTATTAAAAAATACTATCATCACACCTTTCAACAAAATATTATCATTATATTAATATAATAAATATTATTTATTATTTTATTATATATTTTATTTATCACACATTTTAAAAAAACACAATCATCATTTTTCATCATATAATTTTTAAAAAATCTTAAATTTCAACTTAACCTCCCAAAATACCCACCCAAATACATGCATTGAAATATATTGATTTAAAATTTATTAATCATCAAATTACATGTCCATTTATTTTATATGTAATTTTCATTGCAGACAAATGTTAAGGTAATTTATTTAAATTAAATATTAACATTTATGTGTTTGTGCATTTACAAGTAATTTTTTTCAATTTCAAAAATAAAAAAGAGTTAAGATCAAAGTTGGTTTCATAAATAAAGTTAAAATTTTATAGTAATTTAGGTAATAAAAATTTATTTAATAATAATATTATTATAAGTAATTTTAAAAGTTAAAAAAAATTATTAGACGAGTTTGAAATGCATTACAAATGTATAAAAAAAAAATTTCGCTTTTATTTTCGTTTTCGTTTTCTTTTTTTAAAAAGTTTTTTCGGCTTTTAAATTTTTCCCCGTTTTTGTTTTCCCTTTTTTTAACGTTTTATTCGTTTGTTTTTAGCTTTTTTTTGTTTTTTTATACATTTGTCGTCAACGGTTTTCTCAAATGAGACCTTTTAAAAAATTTTGTTTTTAACTTTTTTTTTAAAAAAATTCTGTTTTGTTCAACGTGATTTTAAAAAAATTTAAGATTTAATGTTTTGTATTTTTAAATTTTTAAACAATTTTTTTCATTTCAAAGGAAAACATCAACGTAGACGAAGAAAGAAACATAGGGAGATCAACATATATGTGAGGTAAGATTAAAGATCTTAATTTTACTCGTCATTTTTTAATGTAAAACTATTTTTCGTAACACACTCTTACACATTTAAGTCTTTTATTGAAGTATTTTACGTAACATTTTACATGTAACGTGTGTAAATTATTCTAATATTATGTAAATTTTATCTTATTAAAAATAATTAATAAGTAAAAAAAGACTCACAGGTATAAGTAATATAAAAATCTTAATTCTACTCATATTTTTTAATATAAGACTATTTTTTTGAGTGATTAGGTGTAAGTATTCTCCTCTTGAACATTGTTGAGTGAGTGATGCAAGTATTCAAAAATGGTGAGAAGATGCTGCCATTGAAATATGAGACTGCACACAACCACCATGACCTGTGTACATTTTACAAGGAAACTGGTCAAGGAGGTTGAGCAAACACCAAACAACCCAAATTTCAAAGATATGTATATGGTAATCACAAAATATAATAAATTAATATTTAAGTTTGTTACAGAATTTTTTAATTATATTTATTATACGATGATTATAATAAATTAATCAAATATTTATAAAATATAATCACAAAATATATAATAAATTATTAATAAAAATTTATACAATAACAATATATACAAAATTCAAGTAAAAAATATATGTGATATTTCGGATGTTACGATACGACGGGAAAGGAGTTTCGTTATTGCAGTCTCACCTCTCGCGTCGGACCATCACATCACGTGCGATAGTTGTGCGTCGGACCATCACATCACGTGCGATAGTTGTGCGTCGGCACCAATTAATAAAAGATAAATGTCAGCTATAGAAAACATAAACAAATAAGTAAATTATAAATATTATATAAATAAATTTTCTTAATAAATTTCATACATAGCTATTCATGAATAAATAATAATTAATAATATAACGTAAATATATTAGTAATTATATGACAGGTTGCTGTCATTTTTGGTGGGAGTTAGTGGGAAACTTTTTTCCCCAATCGTCATTATTATCGAGCAAACGACAGAAAATTTTCTGCTATTTTCTCTTTTTTTCCATTCGTTTACCGGCAAAAACACTCTTGAGACGTTGAATTAAAAGAGTGATAGGTACCTGAAAAATAATACATATAATAATGTTGTAGACAAACATAATTATTTTGGTATTTTTTAGGCTTCATTTATTTATAATTTTAACTTATTTTTAATTAATTTAAGTTAAAAATTATATAATAAATAATATAATAAAAATTTATATATGATAATTTATAATGATATGTAAGAATTTATATCTAACTAACTTTACAGTAAATGAAGTTGAAAGTACGTTTATTTTCAACTTTAGCGGTTGCAGAGATAACTTTAAAAAATATAAAAAGTTAAGTTGAAAGTAACGAAATAAATAATATTTGAGTTAATGTAATAAAATTTTATTATTATATAAATTTTATTGTATAAATTTTTGTTACATTAATTACTCTAATGATAATCTAATTTTATTTATTTTACAACTTCTAATTCCGTTTAATTTTTAAAATTAACTAAATTTTTTTTAAAATATACCTGTGTTTATCGTAAAGGTAAAAGTTCACGTTTTAAAAAATATATAATTTATAATAAAAAATTATGTACAATCTAATCTAATTATAATTAATGAATAAAGTAATATATTTTAATATAATTATTAACGTGACAAGTTGATAAAGAAGTGAAAAAATTGTGACATGTTAAATTAATTTATAATAAATAAATAAAATAAAATATTTAATATAATAATCGATGTAATAGGTTTATTAGAGAAATTTTTTTAACATGTCACATCAATTTCTCTATTTTCGTAATATATTATATTTTTTTGTTTAATAACATATATTATGGACTATATAGTATATAGTATATAGTAGAAAATAATCGTATATAGTATTTTATGGCTGCAATAACCAGAAACTCTTAAATATTCTTAAAATTACTAACATTATTGTTATTATTATATAAAATATAAATTTTTATTTTTTAATAACTATACAAATATAATTTTATTCGTAAAATTAATTTTAATTATAAAAATCAAACTTTAAATAAACCTTTAAATTACACCACGCGAACCTTAGGAGTTACGAGACATGAGAAGTTGAAAAATCTGCCGTTCTTCGCCGTCGTCATCGTCGTCGTCGTCGTCGTCGTCGTCGTTCTTCTTTTTCCGTAAAGGAAGAAGACGGAGTTCGGTTTGGTAAAAAAGAAGGGACCTTGTCGAAGCTTTGATTGCGATGGGGACTTCTCTGGTCACGACCGTCTCTTCCATCTACCCCCATTAATTGCAGGAGCTCTCCTCTCTCTCTCTCTCTCTCCACACGTAGCAGTGAAGTAGATGGGTATGTGTTGGGTATCCCACACGTACAAATCCGGGGGCTCATCCCCGCCGTTACCTCTCCATCTCGTATCCCAACGCACAGTACACGCAGCCGTCTCCTCCTTCAGAAAGCTCCCTTCTTTCTGAAAAATCGAGCATCGTCGACATCGAGGAGGCTATTGCAGTCGAAATTCCCAATTGGGTGCATCGAAGATCTCCCTCCCTTTGGTCTTTTCAGCTACAGGTTTATTCTTCCTGTTCCCCTCTCCGAGTCACTGCTTGTCACAGTGCCCTCTGTTTCGGGTTCCGAAGCTTTGGCACTTTTTATTGTTCCTGCGAGTTTTGGTACTTTGGGGCGGCTCAAAAATCTCGTCTTTGTCTCCGCTCTGTTCCATCTTCCTGTACCCTCGACCCTGCAAATTGAGGTTTTCAGGTGGGTCTTCCGTACAATGGGTGGTGCACTTTGCATGCCTGGGAAGGAACAGAGTGGTGGATTGAGGACGGGGAGCAAGAGGAATTCCAGGTCCAATAGGAAGATGGCGACGGAAGAGGAGATGCTGCACAGGCAAGCTCTGGCCATGGCGATCCAGCAGCACCAGTTATCGCAGAGATTTGAGGGGTCGATGTCTCGCCGGATCGGATCCACTAGTTCCCGCCGGAGGAACCTTCCTGAATCTTTAACCAATGGAAAACTGGTTGGTGATGTTCATAACATGTTCACAGACTGCATTGTTGTTGCTCGTCTTTCTTTCTCCTCAGCTGGTGTTGGATCACTTGATTTGGGTTTTCATTGCCTTTGTCGAAGTTTAGCTTCCATTTTCTCCTTTTCGTGATCTGTATGAGTTAGAAGATTTCTCAGGAGTGGATCCATGAACCTGTTGATGTTCACCAACTTGGTTTCTCCCTTTGGTTTATGTGGTGAGGAAGAGAAATGTTGAGGTGATTTGTTTTTTCTTGAAGTAGAGCTGGAGCTTTTCTCTAGCCTTTCGGATTTGGGTTGATGAAACAAAACGCCCATGGGGCCATGATGATTCATATCTTCTCATTCTTTAATAAAAAGGGCACCAGTGGAATGTCCAATAGTCTATACAAGATAAATAAATAACTAACTTTTTGTCTGGCAGCTTCAAATGCATTGCCACCCATCCATCCCCCACTCTCAAGGAAAGCTCCTAAACATAAACATAACACAGACTCCTGTAGCCTTTAATGGTATAGGATTAGCTTAACATGGATTAAAGGAAGTGGATAGCTTGCAAGGCTTCATGTGCTTCAGATAGAGACTTCCCGATGATTGGTGATGTATTGTAAAATACTTGAGGATGTTATGTAATTACCTTTCTACGTTTCCGAGTAATGAACAGTATGATATGCTTGGTACTTACCATATAATTTGAAGATTTGGAAATAATGAATAAGAATGCAAACTACAAAAGTAATTTATTATGATTGTGACCCCATGTTAGTGTATCACACCCTCATACTCAAGCTGTTTTAGGGTAGTCGAATGTGCAACTTGTGCAGACCAAACTAGGTGATTTTGCTTAGGCTTGAGTCCTGAAAATGGCTTCATTACACCAATCAGGACATTACCATCCCATTGTGATTGCCATGTGTAATGTTAGTTGCATGATGTTTGTGCATTCCATGTAAGGTGCCTGCAGGCTAGGATTTGTTGGTACTGTCAAAAACAAGTTGCAATACAATTTTCTTTATTTTCATGGTTTCATTTCATCAGCATGCATTACCATAGTTGGGAGCTGTTTTTTCCTTTGCGTCATTCATAATTGTTTAATTAATGTTACCTATGTTTATTTGTCAGGCACCAGAGCTCATTGAAAATATTGAAACAAAAAGCTTTGTTCTGATCCATGGTGAAGGATTTGGAGCATGGTGTTGGTACAAAACCATTTCTCTACTTGAGGAGGCAGGGCTAAATCCGGTTGCACTAGATCTCATCGGATCAGGAATTGACCACACTGATTCAAACAGCATAAAGTCTTTGGAAGAGTATTCAAAACCTCTGATCGACTACCTTCAAAATCTTCCCGAGGGCGAAAAGGTAAAAGGTTATTTTTTTGCAATTTCTAACAAGCGTACATCTTTTGCTTGTTATAGATGATGATTCGTCAATGACATTAATATACTTACGAGTACATTTCACAGGTTGTTTTGGTTGGTCACAGTTGTGGAGGTGCTTGCATATCTTATGCCCTTGAGTCCTTCCCAAAAAAGATCTCAAAAGCAGTATTTGTTGCTGCTACCATGGTATCTAATGGACAGAGGCCATATGATGTGTTTGCTGAAGAGGTGCTTTGCAATTATTTATGATGATTATCTCAATTTTATTGCACCAGCAGCAAAGTAAAGATTTTGGTTTTCTGCTACACTGTAAGGAAATAGGTCCTTATTTTGAGCTTAGAGAAAAGCACCACAATTTCAAAGATCCATCAATATTATTGTAAATTTATAATTTTGTCGTCCTCTTTATTGAGCTGTAAAGAAGAACAATGATTGAATGACTTCTAAAAGTGATAAAAATTGGGATAGCACAATTAGGTGACTATTATCTTAAAAATAATAAAAACAATCCAAACCATAATCTTGGACAAGTAGGTAACTATTGTTATAGCAATGATAACAATGGTCCGAGTTATAATCCTATTATGTAGGGTTGGTGGCCACTATTGTCATGACAATAGTGGACACAAGATGTCATCAATTTGAATCATGTTGATTTATGTAGAGCATGCAGAAATTCATCATATAATTTGCAATTTTGTTGTCAATCTATGTGGAATGGGTACAAAATTTATCTTATAGTTTGTGAAGGCTTTTCTTGAACAAGTCTTGTAAAGCAGAATCACGAGTTGAGGATACATCTTTTGGTGATAATTGCGATCATATGCTACATAGCATAATGGTTTCCATTTAGCAGAGTTAACAAATCTGGCTTATTTATCTGCAATGTTCAATATAAAATATTGGTCTCTTTCATTAACATGGCTGCTGATGATATGCAATCTACTGTTTTTCTTCTCTACCTTGAACATTTTTTTGAAGGAGTCTTACCATGAATGTTATTTGCTGAATTTTGTTACCATTGCCGATGTCTGCAGCTTGCTTCTGCTCAAGTATTTATGCAGGAATCACAGCTTTTCATGTATGGCAATGGTAAAGATAGGTCTCCCACTGCTCTCATGTTTGACAAACAGCATGCCAAAGGACTATACTTCAACCAGAGCTCTTCAAAGGTGAGGCCAACCATTTACTTCCCATGAGATTTTAAGCTGAGAATTTGTCAGAAAACATATGTGACAATGAAGTATAACCTTTCCCATGATGCAGGATGTTGCTCTAGCAACACTCTCTGTTAGGCCAGTACCTCTTAAGCCAATCATGGAGAGTCTCTCCCTCACACCAGAAAATTATGGGAGCGTGAAGCGGTTCTTCATCCAGACGCTTGACGACCGCATGCTGTCGCCGGATGCCCAAGAGAAGCTGGTCCGCGACAACCCACCTCATGGAGTGTACAAGATCAAGGGCAGTGATCACTGCCCTTTCTTCTCCAAGCCACAGTCACTGCACAAGATTTTCCTGGAAATTGCTCAGGTAGTCTAGTTTAATGTCACAGCTTATGTCATGCAAATGAATTGTATAGGAGAGCTGGATTTTCAAGTGCATTTCTTTCTTCTTTTTTTGTTGGAAGGGGAACTTGAACTTAATTATGGTAAGGATAGATGGAATTTTCGCATTTGGATGATTCATTTGAAAAAAAACCTCGTGTAAACCTTCTGTTGAAGCAATCTACCAATGAAGTTTTCAAGGGCCTAGTGAAACATATTTTGGTTTTTGCGTTTACACTTCACGGGCAGTTTGGTTGAAAAGAGTTGAAGTTAGAGGTAATTTTGTGAATGAAATTGAAATTATATAGTAATTTAAATAGTAAAAATTTATACATTAAAATTTATGCAATAATAATGATTAAGAGTGATTTTAAAAGTTAAAAAAGTTTGTGAATGTACTTTTAGTGTTTACCTGTGTTTATGGAATTTATAAAAATTAAATTGAAATAAATTTAATTCTTATAGATTATTTGTTTGCATTGGTAGAATTGAATTTGATTTATTTTTATCTGTATTATTTATTTTTTAGTTTAAGATAAAAATAAAGTTTAGGTTCACGAATTGTTAAGAATTTATTCATTAATTTATTTTCAATTAATTTCGTATGTATAAATGTACCCTTTGCCTACAACCATATCACTGCATTGTAAGAAATCAATGGTGAAAATATTACAGCAGAGAATAATATTAATACCAGCTGATGTGAAAAACACATGTATTTCTATTGCAGTTGGCAACCATAGAACAAAACTGCCATGACAAGTGGTGGGTAATGGCTGCCGGTTTGGTAGCATGCTTTGTTTCAAAGAAAATTACATCAATTGGAATTTCAATTTGTTGGATGACTATGATGAGATGTTAACGATGTTAGAGAATGGTTGATTATATCGAAGATCAGAATAGGTTAAGTCACAGAATCCGAAGTGAAATCACTACATCGTACTATTAATTACTTATAAAAAAGTGTTAAGTACTTATTATCAGTTTAAATTTTTAGTGTAGTGATAATACTTGATCATAACACACTTTTTTTACGTTAGTTAAAAATCATAGAATTTAGATTAAATCCAAGCTTTCAACTAATCCAAACATAATCAATCCTAACTTCACCAACAAGATCATGATCGTGGTTTAAGTACGGCGTATGTAAATGGATCCATTCAATTTGAAAATAATTAATAATTAATTTTAAAAATATTTTTAATGTTAGACATCAAAATTCAAGTTTCAGGACCATCTAATTTAAACTCCTTTTGTTGATATTTCATTTACTATGCATCAATTTTTTACAAATTTTTACGTATTATTATCATTGTACAAATTTTTATTTATTTAAGTATGATTTATGTCAATGGGTCCACTCAATTTGAAAATAATTAATAATTAATTTTTTAAAAAAATTTTTAATGTTAGACGTGAAATTCAAGTTCATGACCATTTAATTTAGACTTTGTTCGTTGAAATTTCATTTATTATATATCAGTTTTTTACAAATTTTCATATTATAAATTTTTAATTTCAAACTTTTACTTCGTAATTTAACATGTAATTTTAACTTCGTTTGTTTTACCATATAGGTTATTAAAACTAGTTGCACAGTAAATAACTCTATAATAAATACAACTCTAATAAAGTAGAACTTAACCATTACATTACATCACAATCACCAACTAATTATACTTCGATAATAATATATTTCAATGAATTTTAAGATTATTGATTTTTTTAACCATTAAAAAAATACATCATTTATTAAAAATAATTACATAAGAATCAAGGCGAACAAAAATTACATTGCAATAAAAATAAAAAATTACATTTAAAAAATTCCATTAAAACTTAAAAAACTACATTAAAAAAATAAAAAATTACATTACATAGTTTACAAGTTTAGATTTACAATTTTTCAACCACTTTTACATTTACATAGTGATGTTCAGCAAATTTTATTACACTCATGTTGTTCATACACAATCTTGAGCAAATTTTTAATCTTTGACGTACATTAAAACTTTTAAAATATTGTCACTGATGACATTCTCATCAATTATACTAAATATTTTCATTTATACTAAATACTTGAAAAATTATTAACTTATATTGCCACGTCTTTTGGTTGTTGACGTCAGAACCAGAGAGATAAAATGTTTAAAAGTAGAAAACTTAAAATGATTTTGAAGTTTAGAGAAGAGAAATCAAGAATGAAAATAAATATTTACATATGATTTGGAACTGTATTTTTCAATTATATTTATTATACGCCACCGTTATATATAGTGAATCAATTAAATAGTGATAAGGTGTGTGATAAATTATGACGTGAGAATTTATACATGAAAATTTATTATGAGTCGATGACACATGAGAATTTAAGAAAGGGAAGGCCTAAATCACTAACAAGTGATAGTCAGATGCTCGCCGTCTCGCATAGTTGCACTTGTCGATCGCGGTCCACTTGATTGTCTTGCCACCCACTTCACCCATTCACTTCATCACAACCTACCAATCAGTTGTTGCATCAACACTCACTTGATCTTCAAGCTAGTCACCCATTGCACCAAACATGATCACCTTTGCTAGTTCCAACTCTCAAGTTCTGCGCTTTTGCATCTACAGTCTCACTTGCAATATCAAAATCAAAAGATTCAAAACCCTACTCATCATCTTCTTGCTTGCATCCACCGTCTCATCCGCATCTCGCCCCGAAATCAAAATCCTACTCGTCTATGTCCATCGTCTTGTCCACACCTTGCGCCCAAAATCAAAACCCTACTCCCCATCTTGCCTTTGGTGCCACTACCATCTTGCAAGGCCCTCACCTCACCCTAAACCCTACAATCCCAACCACCTTGCCACCAATCTTGCTCCCATGACATCACCTCACCCATTACCTTTTGCTATCCTGCTTTCACATCATCTCACCCTCTACCTCAACTACAAACATCATCTTGCCCACCGCCTCGCCCTCACTTGTTGCCTCGTGCCATGCCTTCGCCTCCTTGTGTCAAACCAATCCACGGACCAAAAATGTGCCATACCAACAAAACTTGATCCACGACCCAAGCCAGGTTGACCTAATTGCACAGGTTATGCTGATCAACCTCAACACATAGCAGCATCCAATCAGATTATGCTGATCAATGATACAATCAAACTGTACCAAGCCAGGTTGACCTAATTAGACCCAACATAATTGACAACTATCTATATATGTGTGTGTGTGTGTGTCACAAAAATACCTCTCCCTGTCATAAATTTGAGTTGAAGAGAAGTGGGGGCACAAGTTAAGTCACCAAACAGTCTGTTTAGGTAACAATAGAAGTCACATTTGGAAACCCAAACCAAAAGACAGCAGCTTCAGCACACAAAAGAGAACATGGTGAGATAAAAACATACACCATCTGAAACCCATATATATATATATAGTATCATATAATAACAATAGCATCAGATTTCATTCACAACAAGGATACCCCAGAATCTGATATGGTTGCTCCCACCCTGTGTCCTGCCCAATTGGTGGCGGCATGTGGAGGGGGGGAGGGGGATGGATGAAGGGGAGAGGTGGTTCCCTGCACATCCACCGCCATTGCTACCATCTCTAACTTACCTTCGAGGAAGATCTCAGGTTTTTCACATGAGCCTTCCTTGTATCTTTGAGATCAACTAGGGGTTCTCTGCCTGTCAACAAGCAGACAACAAGAAGCAGCATCTCAGTTCTTTATATCTAATATTTACATTGTTCTAAACAGCAATCCAATCAACTAAGGGTTTTCTGCCAAAGGACGCATATATGTCAGATGATTTGAGCAGCACTCTTTTTGTCTAATGTCATCCAACAAGATACCTTTGGCTCTTCCCAGTTAAAAAACTTCAGAAAGCTCCGACTAAATATATTCTTCCTAGCATAATGCACAAGCTCAGATTGCACTGATCGTTGAGAAAAGTAAAACCAATTATGTTGATTGCTTCCACCAACGACTGCCAGTATCTCATCTGACTTGGGTGCATGGATATGCATATCTGATAGCCAGCTGGTCAACAGGATCCTTCTGTTGGATTCCATTGGCTGGAAATCATGCAGCCAAGCCAATGCATACTTCAACAATGCTCATCCACGATGCTTCAAATCCACAAATTCGGTAAAACAGAGCCAAGAATCAACTGAGAAAACTGAATTCCCATTCAAAACTTCATCATCTGATGAACAACAAAAATGGAAAATCAGGTTGATCAGCATCCAATTTTAACATCAAGAGGACCAGAGATATATAAATTACAAAGAAAATACAGAAGCAACTAGAGAAAGCCAAATGACAGGTAGGTTATATTCAGGTGATGTATGTTAGAAGAAGAACAAGAACAACAAAAGTATGTTAGAACAAGAACAAGATCAACAGAAGCAACATATTTATTTTTGGTGCATAAACAGTTCTCCAAAGTTTCCAAATGGCACTAGGAGAATAGATAGGCATGGGTTTCCACTATTTACAATAGATTCGGCTTGCAATCACAAAATTTGATATAGGATTTCTGTAGAATGCCCCTTCTTACCAAACAATCAATCACATTTGATTCTGTCTATTTTTAGTAACTGGTACAAGTTCCAGGTAACAGTCATTGTTTTGTTGTAATTATTCTTGGATGTTTGGCATCTTACATTGGAATTGGAAATCTGGAACTAAAAAAAGAGTGTAATCTGATGATCTGATCAGTCGAGGTTACCGCTTGAATTCAGAAGATCTTGGTCATCTCCTCCTATTTAGATGACTAGATATTTGAAGATAATAAATTTCTATCAGACGGCCATAGATCATGTGCAGATGGTGTAAGCTTCATCTGTTTGGTCTGGATGTATACTACCAATCCTACGACAGACAGCATATAATTCAGAAAATGATCGGTAGAGTGGTTTTCCAAAGAATTGCCAGAACCTTCAATATTCATGGAAATGGATTTGACTCAGTTTGATACATTGGGATAACATGTCTAGCAGTTCCCGACACTGTTAGGAAGCTAATTGCCTGGCATCTGACTAGAGTGGGAAGCTACATGCCCAACTTTATCATTTGTTTTTTAATGCTATCATAGGAATTTTTCAATGTTTGTGTTAACCTGTTTTATTGTTCTATTTTTCCTGTTTGGAGTTTTATCTTCTTGGTAAGCACTTTAAGGTAGTGGTATTTTTGGCTTTACAAATTGCTTTAAATTTATTTAATAGCTACTGGAAAAAGAAATGACAGATGCAAATATATTGTACATTTTTATATCACACGCAAAAAATTGATAAATATCAACTGGTGCAGAAAGCAAAAGAATCATGGCGTTGAGAAACAATGATAAAGTAAAAAAAAAATCCATTATAAACATCACACAATACATGAAAGATCCAATGTGGTGGCACCATCACTGCATCAAGTACTCAAATATTCATTGTGCATATGCGATTTCAACTTGGCCTCACCCTTCATGTATGAGAGATCCAACAGCCTCCGATCATCCCTCACAATAATTTGGGCATGTAACATGCATACAATTTATATGAATGCGAATTGTAAGAACTGTAGTGTTGAGAGAGATGGAGAGAGAGAAAGACTAACCATTGCAAGAAAACGTATTAAGCAGGGCCTGTCTTTTGAACCCATACTTGTTTCTGTAGATGCATTATAAAATTATTGAATTAGGCCAAAGTAACAATTCCAAGTAATTATTGAGCCATACCAATTCCATAGACTGATAACTCACCTCATGGGAAACATGACCAGAAAAAACTCTTTTTGAATGTTTACTCTCAGATAAGCTCACAAACCCATCAACTTCCTTAGATCCTTGTACAGGCCCATGGCGAACAACATGCCGGTAAGAACCTATGATAAATATAAGCAGGACTCAAAAGTCAGATAACAGCTTAGCAAGAATAAATAAACCACATAACTACCAAAAGCAGTTCTTTTTCTGACAATAAAACAAGTGAAAACTAACCATTCTCTGACCCCAAAAAGTTTCCATGCCCCATGTTTGTGATTCGAGCTTCACCACTTCTAGTAGCACCACTAACATCACCTTTCATCTCATGATGCTTCAATGGCAAGTTTTTAGACAGGAGAGAGGTGGCATTGTGCGCTGAACAAACATTTTGAGTGCCCAACACATCATCTCCAATTTTGTTGGTATCTTGTTGAGAGACATAGGTGCTTTCTGAATTTTCTGATGAACTTTTCCCATTTAAAGATAAAGAAAGAGAATCATCATTAGCATGGGAACCATTTGAACGATGAAGAGGGGCCCAAACACCACGATCAGGCCTATTTTTGTTTCTAGTTTGCTTATTTTGCTTTTCACTGGAAGCAGAATAATGTAATTCTTTTCCAGCCACTTTATCATCTAGGGATCTCTTATCACCATCAGAAGCCCGATCTCTTGAAACCAGACGTGCAACAGGAGGCCGAGGGGGCCGCTTTTCCTTTTCTAAATTTTGAATCTGTATATTCTGATCTGATTGGCGTGCTTCCTTAGAGAGTATGCTTCTAATAGTTTTTCCACTAGCCTCATCACGTGAAGTCTGTTTGAAAGAACCAGTTGAGCCGCTTCCAGATGATGTTATGGACTGCTAACGTAATGAACAATACAATGTGGATTGAAAAGGAGCAGTTACAATATCACAAATAAGTTAGCATTATGGTAAAATAAATAAAAAGTAAATAGCTTACCAGGGAAATATCTCTTTCTTTCCCTTTCAGAAGTAAAATTTTTCGTTTTCCAGATTCACTGGCCCCAGATACACCAGAAACAGTCCCATTTGTAACAGTTTCTGCAGATGTATCCAATTGAGATGGTGCAGAGGAAAGCAAAAATGTACTATTAAAAAAACATTTTTCACTGTGATCAAATAAACTAAAAAAGAAACACAGATTGAGTACTTGTATTTTGTATATTTTAGAAGGATACAGATCACTTTAGTACCATTAGATGCCAATCTAGCATTCACTCGGAAGAACCAATCCCAGTAATAGCTCCTTTGTTTATTGTTGACAAAATTTATTTCAGCATTCGTAGCCAAAACACAAACCACAACACGAGCCAACAGACCAACATAACATGGATGTGGCTCACTTTTCTGAGCGGTAGGGTATATATAAATGTTGAAGGAACAAGTCCACAATGCACTCAATGAGAATGAATGACATTAAAGAATGCCAAACAATGGATCACTATTATTCTCATTAAGAGATGATACTCATCATAAAAAGATGTGAATTCAGTCAAATTAGAAATTAAAGAAAATCAAATCGATAGAATTTACTATGATTAAATGAATCAATTAAAACGTGAAAACATTGAAAATATATTCAAACAATTATCTAAGCATACCAGATTGATCATCCAACACATTTGTAGCAACAATTTTATCTGTGAACCGCAGCTCATCTTGCCTTGATGCTAAAATGAAAGTTGACTTTTCTTTTCTTCCTGCACTCTTTGCTGAGTCCCTCAAGACATACTGCTAAAGAAAAAAATAGTAAAAGATATTGATTACTTCAAGAGGGTGAATCTTGGTGCAATGACAAGGTTGTCATGGTAACATAGAAGCTTTGGAAAAAACCCTCTATTTATGGAGTTAAACTGTAAAATCGGACCACCCCAGCCCCTAAATTGGTTATTGGGTTGGGCATTTTATTGATCGCTTTAGAAAATATGTTATTGACAGAGTGAATAAATTTTAGAGTTAAGAAAATTGACTTCCATATAGTTTTCATTGATTTAGAAAAAACTTAGAAGTCATAAGTTCAAATTTTTGGAAAAACCCTCCATTTATGGAGGTAAAGTGTAAAATCGGACCACCCCAGCCCCTAAATTGGTTATTGGGCTTGGCATTTTATAGATTGCTTTAAAAAATATGTTATTGACAAAGTGAATAAATTTTAGAGTTAAGAAAATTTACCTCCATATAGTTTTCATTGATTTAGAAAAAACTTATGATAGGGTACCTAAAAATCTATTATAGTGGATTTTGGAAATAGAGAGAATACCTATACAATATATTGATATTGCAAAAAACATATATGAAAGAACAGTTACTAGAGTTAAAACTATTTGAGAAGAAACTAAAGGACTCTTCAAAAAACACAGATTCACACCAAGGATCCTCTTTAAGTCTAAATATTTGTTTGTCTTAGTTATGTATGAAATAATTAAGGAAATTTAAGGAGAAATACTTATGACAGTTTTGGTTAATGAAAATAAGACAAGGATTAGTTCTAAATTAGAATTATGGAGAAATACTTTAGAGACTAAAGAATTTAGATTGAATAGCTCAAAAATTGAATATATGGATTATAAGTTCAACAAAAATAAGAACAATGATAAAGTTATACAATTAGAGGACCATGAGATTCACAAAAGTAAAACTTTTTAATATTTAAAATTTGTAATAAGCAACAAAATAGAGAAATTATAAAATATATTATTCATAAGATTAAATGGAGGCATACTTTTGGAGTGTTATTTAATAGGAGCATAGCCTTAAAATTAAAAGAAAACTTCTACAAAGCAACCATTCATTTGGCTAAAATTTGACTTAGAATGTTGGATTGTAAAATATGATCATATGCAAAAGTGTTACAGAGATACATATACTTAAATGGATGAGTGATAATACTCTATGCAATAAGCTAAAAAACAATTTATTAAGAATAAAATTTGAGCTACATTAATTGAAAATATCATAAAAGAAAATCGATTTAAGTGGTTTGGTCATATCCTTAGAAGGTCAAAGAACGCACTAGTTAGGTAAGGAGAATTAATTAGTGTAGAAAAAAACATAAAACTATTTAGTTAGGAATTGTGAGAAAACATTTAAATTTACGTAGTTTAACCAAATATTTGATTATAGATAGAAATACATGGGAAAAAAAGGATTCATGTGATAGATCCCATGGTGGGATTATGACTCAGATTATTGTTGATAGAGTGAATAAATTTTCATTAATCACAGAATAGAAAACTAAAATACCCAGGGACTTGACCAACTGAACAGAGCTTGTTACTACATCAATCTAGGTAAGAGTTCATGATTTCCAGTTCCAACACATCTATTTCAAGGAAGGGAGCTTGGTAAGTTCTTTTTACTTTGATAGGAAAGGAGGGAATGTCCAATAAGGTATAAACAATAAAGTAATATAAAGGAAGAAGTTGGAAGAGGCAGTGTACCACTCCTTTGATAAATTATTTGGTCTTGACTCTTGGTACATGTGTGCATCGGGTTTCCTAAAAGGAATCATGACCAGTCCTAGGTATCTTTCACTAGATGTTCAGTTTGTAATAGAACGTGGAAATGCAACCTGATCTCAGTTCATGAAATAAGCAAATAACCACTAATTGTCTAATTCACTGATCCCCTTCAGTTTAAAGGTAGGAAAGCAATTAAACTAAAACAGTTATATTTAAACAAAAGCAACCATCAACTGGAAAACCATAAAATACCCACATAGAAATAAATACTATTCCTTTTTCGAAGTTGGATATAAAATGTTGAGGAGTGAACATACATACATTCTACAAGAAAAGTTATAGACATCCACATGTAACACGTCAAGTTATCCCTAAGGCCCTTGTACAAAAATAAAACTATATTTGGAGAATTGGAGCTTTGGGCAAAAAATCAGAACAAAGATGAAAAACAAGTGAAGACTTAAATCACTTGAGTATAAGACAAATACCATAGATTTTGGAACTTTCCGCTTTTCAGAACCTCTCTTGCATGAAACTGAAGTAGAGGTGCTACCCGATATCAACCCAGCTCTTCGACTAGGCTTCCCATTAGTTAATTGTCTCTGGCATAAATTTCCAAATATAATTTATCACAGCAAAAAAAACTTAGGCCATTGCAACACAAGTACGTAAGGGCTCCTTGAAACTTGAAGGGTTAATGAAAAAACTAACCCATTAGGGCCAGGTACAGAGAAGCCATCAAATACTAGATACTAGTTTAAAATCAAAATTACTTTGACTGGATTAGTCAAGTAAATACAATTTCGATAATGTGATAATCAAACCAATGGTAGAAAAGAATGTTGATTATGATCTAATAAATTGATATCAAACAGTTGAGAAGTGTCTCCAAATCAAGTTTGTCAGTCCTCTCCATCCATTCACACTCCAGAAATGTTCTTCACTCTAGGTCAATCACCTAACCACAACACCATCCAGCCAATAATACCATCCCCAAATGTTCATAACCTAACATTTCCTCAATGTTACCACCGAAGCAGTGTTCTAGTCTTCCTAAGGATCCAACTTTCAATAATAAATTTGCATGTCAATAAATGACTAGAAATACACATTTAAATCTTAGTATAGTTTGGTGATACTCTTGATTCTATAAGTTTGATTAATTGCCAACAACAAGATTGATTAATCTCCAAGGACAAACACATACAGCATCAACTAAAAGTATTAGAGTGATAAACCAATAGAAGCCCAAAGTCAAACAATAATAATAGACCACATCAAAGTTAAGAGAAAAACTCAACTAGAGACCCAAAAGTAAATGAGGCACGGGCAGGGTCCTGGACACTAAATTCTGACTAATTCTAACTAGTACTAAGCATAATATGACAAAGGAAAATGAGAAAAAATGGGAATAATTTGCATAATAAACAGAGACAAGTGCCCCTATAATCAACCAAACTAGTGATGGACGTTTAAAAGTGCATAGGTGATGAAAAAAAGCATGTTTGAAAACAACAAACATAAACTATTATGGAGCAAAACCTCAAGAAAATTGCTTACAAATGGAAGCTATTATCCTGTAGAATAAAATTTTTCAAGATAACTAAAACCAAGGCCACAATCCAATACCTGAGATGTGTTCTTAGCAGCTCTTTTCTTCCGTACAAAAGCCATTAAAGGTGTCACGATAAGTGGCTCTTTTGCACCACCTATTGAATATTTACCAACATGCATTCAGTACAAAACAATCTTTACATTAGGACTTCCATCCACCAAGGGATTTTTTGCCACGTTCCTAAAGGACAAATGTAACCATTACTAACCAGCTCGTTCAGCTTCTTTTTTCTCAAGTTGTATCTCTGCACTAGGAAGATTTTCAGCAGGCTTCGCAATTTGTTGGAGGAACTCCATATATTCAGGATCTAATATCAAAGAACTGGAGATGATTAAACAAAGCAAAGCTGGCATTCATGAATTAAAATTTTAAAAACATGAACAGAAGGGGAGCATGGTTACAGAAAAGAGACACAAATAAAATTAACATTTGACATTAATTGAGTTCCTGACAGATATTAACAGAAGGGGAGCACCTTTATGGATTGTTCCTTCACGGCCATCTTTCCTTGTACATGACCCTGGAACACATTGTGATGGAGCATATTCAACAGTAGCTTTAAATTGCGTCCCTGACAGATAAGTTCAACAAAAAAAATCATTCATTTCTCTATTATAATCAGGAACCATGGTGCCAAGAGTGAGAAGAAAGAATTTAAGGTAAAGGGATGGCTGTGAAAAATATCTTTCATTTCTCTACCTTTTTCATTGACAAAGACATGGCCATCAAAAAACTCTGCAAATTTAATAACATCTTCTGGCCTATTAAAATCAATGTAAGCACGTGCATGCCGCTGATTCTTCTGGCTGCATCAAAATACTCACAATTTTCTCCATCAGGAATAATTAAAAATCAGTCATAACGAGACAAAAATGTAGTTTGGTAGACATAAAAGAAATGAAAAGCAATCCTACCTCCCTCTAACATCTAAAATCAACTATATTATATTAAATGAAGACAACAGTCAACCCTCCAACATAGTACAATTGCTTTGAATTCTTGAAATTGTCCCTTCGACTTGGAAATCCCATTTGCATCCATGTGTACTTTTTCATCTGTTTGGTTAATGATAAAACAATAGTATATTGTCGCATTTTATGAATTCAATCATACACCAAAGAAAATTTGTGTGATAGCTAACCTGTACCCATTTTATTCACGTCCTAATTCAATCCAATTTTCCACCACTTTAAATTTAAACTACATTGTTTTATACTCTTGACTATTATATCTCTCTCCCTCTTCTATTACACAAATTTTCAAAAATTCAAAATCTATCATTCTATGGTTTGATAAATATTCAAAATCACATGTTATATTACACACATTTCACTTGTGCAAAAAAGAAAAGCCTCACAAAAGGAACATGAAATATGCTGAATATGGTAAAATCTAATGCATGTCACATGTGTACCAAAAATGACAAATAGGTAGTCAAGACCCTTCATTTTTAAACCTTCATTAGTAATTATTCTCTCTTATTTGTGAACTTACCTTTTTAACCTTCCTCTGCAATTTCCAATGAAAAGAATTGTTGATTCAACCCTTTCTCATGAAGGGGTAAATACGAAATCAAAAGCTTTAAAAGAGTGTATAACACGTCCAGCATGTCTAACACAAAAAATTGCCGCTTCATACTTTTCTGTATAGTATATTCTTCAAGTTTGGTATTTTTGAATTACAACACTACAAGAAGCAATCTTTTCACTAGCCACACCAGCCCAACTTCACATTCGATTACAAATACTCGAAACCAATATCCTTTTTGGTTTTTTGTGAAACAGGAACCGCCCAAAAACTACAACTTGATTGAAAATAAAGTCCTACTAGTCCAAGTGTCGTTTGGTCCGAAACAACCAAAAAAGAGAACATTGTTGGTTCTTTTTCCTAAAGTACCTCATTCCAGTAGTTTTTACATTGACTCTAAAAATTGTTACCAGCACAACTTCCACATTTATACGGAAAAGAAAACTACTGGTACTGCCTCTGTTGGAAACATGGCGAAGGTTTACGACCCAATAAAGCAATAGAAAAATGCCGACCTGTATCTTCCGGGGCGGAAACAGAACCACCTGTATCTCCCCGCGAACCTGGCTTCGATCCGCTCCATCAGCCCCGACTGCGTGATCCCCGGCGGCAGGCGGCGGACCACCACCTTCGTCCTCCCGCACGGCTCCTTCATGTGCGGATCGCCAGTCGAGAAGCTCTAATCGGTCCCGATCAGGCCGTGAATTCAACAGTTTGGGGAGTAACCGAAAGCGTTTGATGCTCTTCTGGTTCGCGAGAGGAAGACGCGGAGGCGGAGGAGGACCCAACGTCCGTGGTGGCGTGGGAGGGATTTCGTTAAGGCGGGGGTCGGAATTGGGCTCCCCCGTTCTCGCGTGCAAAAAGACGAGGGCACGCGTGTTCCGATCCGCGGGCGATTGAAGATCCGACTGCTCGACCCGATAATGTAACGTCTCTTGTGCTTCATCAGTTACCGTGTACTTTTTTGAAATTTTATGTATATTTTTTTTACAGTGCAGGTCTCATTTTGCAGTCATATATTTTGCGTGTATTTATTTTTAGAATATAATTTTTAACTTTTGAAATAATATCATAATTATACTTCAAACGAGTGATGTTTAAAAGAAAGAACAGTAATACAAAAATTATGTTTGTTTGTTAGACCAATATTTTTAAATTTTTTTCAAATGTTCTAATTTTACTCTTATAAAAGATTTTTTTTTTTTGATAAATATTACTAATAATATTTTAAGAATTTATTTTATTAAAAATATTTTTAAAAATAAATAAATATATTTGTAAAATTCTATTTTTTTTGATTTTATAATGTTAAAATTATTTATTTATTGTAAATAAATAAATAAATATTAATAAGTGCTCCTCCATCTAAGGATAAGCCGCTGTCATAATTAATTAGTTATATTTATTAATTATTATAAATAAATAAATATTTATTTAAAAGAGGGAAGGGCAGTCGTGTCCTTTAGCTTGTGCACTTGTCACTCAAGAAATATATATATATATTATTAAACTAAAAACATAAATAAATTTATAAAAAATAATTGATTTTCACCCTCTCCGAACTTTCCCTGCTCAACTTTTTTACCTCTTTCATCAATTTCAAATTAAAACACTAACATTATTAAATTACTTTATTTTAATGAAAAAATTAAAAATTTTAAAAATAAATTTAAATACATAAAAAATCGATTTCTATAAATATTAAAAAATTAGAACTCAAGAAATTTATAAGGACATGAAATCCTAAATCTTGAGTACATGAAATCTTAAATCTTGAGTACATGAAATCGAAACAAGCGAATGAGTACATGAAATTTATAAGTAACTTTTTTCAATTTTCAAAAGTTAGAAAGAGTTAAGGTAAGTTGATTTTACGAATGAAGTTGAAACTATATAATAATTTAAATAATAAAAATTTATACGTTAAAATCTATTAAATAACAATAATGATAAAAAGAAGTTTGTACCGATAGAATTGAGAGAAAATGAATTAGAGGAAATTCAATTTTGTCTAATTTAAGTGTTTACGTAAATCTTGAATTATATGAAATTCATTTAAAATAGAAGTTTAAAATTCAATTTCTACATTCTTATGAATTAAGTAGAATTTCTTTATCTGCTCTCCTTCCTTAGGACATCTCATGACTTTTACGTATTTTAAAAAATTAATAGTTAAAATTTAAAATATATTAATTTTTATTATTTTTAAAAATAAAAATAAATTTAATTTTATTTAATATACTAAAATTTCGAATTTTATTTAATTCTTGTACGAACATTTCTTTGTTAAATTTAATTTTATTTAATTTAAATTAAAAAATAAATTATTAAATAATTATATATATATAAATAAATTTAAAATTAATTTTAAAAGTAGAAAAAAAATATCCGTGAACTCGAAATAAATATCGTTTGCTGAAAAGCACAGGGGCAATCATGGAGAGGACAACTGCTCTCACTCGAACAAAAATTTTCTCTCCTGCATCTCCAGCTTCCCTTGAGCTTTCCATCTGTTCCATGTGCCGTAGGAGGTGGAATGGCATCAGCCGTTGGTCCTGTGCAACTCTGGGAAGCTTGCACAGCCAGTTCTCTGCAAAAGAGACTGATGGAGGTAACATGGTCGCAACAGGGGCTGGATTAAGAGGGTCTTGTCTTCAACGGGGGTGAAGGCAGGTGGTAAAGAATTGAGGGTCATTAGTGGATGAATTTGGGAGGATATATACGCTCCCAATCTAGGGCATCAAACAATATTTTGCAGTCATTTTGGTTGTTCCACTGTGTGTGGTATATCGACCAGGGAACCAAGCCAGGTGTCTGTACCATCGAAAATGATACCTGCATTCAGCTCAGTTTGTTTTGGTAAAATCTGAAACCAAGCTTCTTTTCTTTTAAATCAAGTAGATTTTGTCAATCTGGAAGGTGGATGGGTGGAGTCTAATGATGATTTCTATTTGGTGCCCTAATCAATGGTGTTGTCTAATAATGATCTACTTGGGCTTTGAGTCTAATATTGGAAGTCCATTTATCATTTTTGAAAGCAACGCGAGATTGCGTTCTTGCTATCATATATGTTTGAGCATTCACCTAGTATTATGGTGCATTCTGAACTTGCCATATATGTTTCAGGGTTAACCAGTTATTTAAAATAATATAAGAAATACTGGAACTTCTTTTAATCATTCGATTGAGCTAAAGTCAATGTTATGTTTATGCAGTTGCATTTTTAAATATTTTTACTGTTTTGTATTTATTATGATCAATGTTGAGGTCAAATATTTTACTATTGAAAAGTCCATACCGCAATAGATCAGTACTCAAAAAATAAGCATGATGCTCTCCAGTGAGATTGATATAATAGTTAGTGTCATTCACCACTATTTAACTAGTGCACGAATTTCTTCAGTTTGGAGCTCTAGCTGCTTTGAAATTCCCAGTCTCATCAGATTCTCCATCCTTTTTTCAGCCAATATAAACCTCAGAAAGAGGCAAAACATACATCAAATATTTTGAACTTTGAAAGTGTTAAGCTACAAGGCATAGATGTACTCCTTGATATTAATAGCAGAAGTTGAAGTAAGCTAGTGCCTAACTGTCATTCCTAGCACATCTGTGAGACAGGAAAAAGTTAGAACATATATAGAATGCCATAACAACCCTATCATTAACATGTTCCAAACCCAAACCTCCAATACTCTATCATTAACCTGTTTCTAGGCTTCCATATCTATTCTATGCTATTTCCCTCCCGACTAATGAATTAGCTTAGAGTACTGTGATGTTCCAAATTGTTCCTTCTCCTTCTCCGCATGAGCTATGCACAGTCTCCATCCTCTCTTCAGAATTACAGACACCACTGCAGGACCAATCGAATGATGCAACACAGACGTTTCCAGCCTGTTGCTTTGATTCACAGTCTACAACAAGGAATACAAGGTAATATACATATATATATGTCAAGTTTGCAATTCATGTAAGTAGTGCTACATAAGCTACAGTTATAGCCAGTTACAAATGATGCATATCACATGTGCCATTGAAATTTTACGTTCCTGGGTAAAAAATAGTTGGGGAAATTACCAGGAGGAGTTCCACAGCACATGGTACGCTCATCGATGTGTTCAACTTCAAGACCAATGAGCCATGAACCAAGAGACACATCTTCGTTGGCATACCTGTGCAAGATGGGTCTGCAAGGAAATGAATTTAGTTTGCTTTATGTTTTAATTAAATCTCTAAAAGCTAGCTGTGCTTCTTTTGCTTGCAAGAATTTGCATTATTACAGAAGGTGGTTGGGAAAAAAATGGTCCCTCATTCGAAGATTTAAAAACCAAAATATGAATTAATATATTAGAGTCCACATTTTGGTTTTGAATTGAATGTCCACATTTTAATCTGGTATCAGAGCTTATTACAGTCTTCTAATTCTAAGTCCCCGTACATTTACTTGATTCAAAAATGAGGATACTTGTAAGATCTAAAAAAGGGTCACAAGCAATAAAATGTGTTGGAAAATTTAAAAAAATAGGAAAGAATTGATATATAGATGGATCTTTCTACTCAAAACCAATATATTTGGTGTTGGAAGGTATCATTATGTGTAAAAATTTTACTCCCAAGCAAATGTTAATAGGATACTCTTAAGCTATGGAATGGAAAGTGATGGATGATGTGTTTCATGTATAGACAGGTACTCACGAATTTACAGAGATATAATAAGCAAGATCTTTGGAAATAGCATATATCTGCCCAGTTGCATGTCTGAAATATTTGTTTCCTTCTGATCCGAATTTCCAATATTCTGGCTCATGATACTTGATTCCTCTGCATACATTCAATCCCAATAAAACTGTCAAGTTCTCGAAGCACTAGATTCATCTAGATTTTACTTTGGCAAACTCTTTAGCATCTTTATAAATTGTTCATACAAATTTCAAGAAAAATGCAACCCAAAATAAAAATAACATTTTCTTACTTCTGGGAGAGCACTGGTCCTGATTTCATGCAGCCCATGTAAATCCTTGGCTTTGTCTGATGTTGAGCCAGTGTTGTTGCAAGCATGCCTATCCATCAATCCATTCAAAGTGTACATTTGTATATGTTTTGGCAGGCATCAACATTAAACAAGAGAGCTGACTTTCATGCCTTACCAAGATTGATATGCACATCATCATCAACCTTCACGTAGAAATCTGCATTCCACATGGACACTGCAGTGGAGAAGTAGGCTCTGGTCTTTGAGGACAGCTCATGGTAGCCCTCCACATGATCTAGCCTGAGGAAGTCCTTTGTCTTGGCCTCTTCAGCATCGATTGCCTGATCAAGGACTCCTCCTGGAGTTGCGCTGTGTCCGATCACAAACCGTATCACAATTCCCTTCTCCTTCTCCAATCTCCTCAGTTCAGACCCTTGGAAAAGAAAAGCATTCAAGGTGTTATCAGGCTTTTGCCATGTAAAGCTCACTTAAGGGTATGCTACATCACTGAGTAATTCATACAGAAGAAGCACCAATACAACAAAAGATGGTAGTCAACATATTTAGTACTACAGTTATTGATGTTGGAAAAAAAAAGGAAAGGAGTGACTACAACTTACCCCTGGGAACCCAGGTTTTTCTGAGGGAATCACGCCTTTTCTTGCTGCTGAATGCAGTGTTGATGCCAATCACAAGAAACATCTTTCTGAAAGAAGCTTTCTCTCCCTTGGCCAGAGGAGACCCTATGACTGTACTGTGTGTTCTGCTCACTGCCAATTCCATCTCCAGCGATGATATAGATTTATCCAATGACCTGAAGAATAATCTCATAAGCTTCCATGCATGTCCAAGGAAAGGGAGGCCAGCCAACTTACTGGATAACTTTGTGAGTCTTAGCCACTTCTCCTAGTATCTTCCTTGGATCATCCTCACCAACCTTCCATTGGAAAGAAAATGGTATTGGCCAAATCATTCCACCACAGGAGCATATATTATCACTACGAGTTACTTACACGTTTGAGATGGCAGTCGTGTGGGATGGTTTGGGCTCTGGATCTGTGGTTGCCATTGTGCCTCTGGTTTTCAGACTGGTTGTTCCACATCTGATCACTGAAGAGAAGCCCCACAAAGAAGCTGGCCGTGCAAAGAGCTATGCTGACTTTGCATGGCAATGGCTTCACTCTCATCTTCTTCTCTGGCTGAAATGGTCTGTCACCAACTGCCTTGAACGTGGCACGACCAGTGACCATCGACAAATCGAAAGGAATTAAGAGGAAAGAAAGCCAATACAAACTGAATACTGCACGCCCAAAGGTCAAGCTGAAGATGGTGTGCAGTTATAGAGTTCAACTTGTACCATCTTCACCATCTCAGCCGAGCATGTCCTGTGCCTTGAGGAAGATATATATATATATATGTGAAACCTGAGATGAGATCCCAAACTAGAGACCAGTGGAAATTATGAAACTATCATGCACGACACTTTTTCCTTTGAGAAACCTATCTATTAGTTATGGAAAATATAGAATTCTAATGTATATATAGCAAACAGATTTGAGAAAAACTGGTGGCCATCAAAGTATTAGCCCCTTAGCCCCTCCTTGCAGAGCTCAAATGATAGCATTTGTCTTTAATAGTATGCACAGTCTAACATCAATCTAGTAATAGCAGTGTGGTATATGAATACCCAAAATGTTAGTTGAATGATTACATCAAAAGGCTATTTTTAAACAAGAAGCCAGGAAGAACATCAGCATCATCTGATTACTTCAACCTAGCTGGGACGAACTTCCATGTGATCATCCACTTAGAATTTTCTTTAGACTACTGAAAGTACCATTGATGCCAAACCAGTGAATCAGGTCCAGGTGGTTGAGTTAGAACAAGGTTAATGTTTGGTTTCATATTCTTCAGGTCCAAGTGGTTGAGTTAGAACAAGGTTAATATTTGGTTTCATATTCTTCATTTCATTTATCTATTCCTCCTTTGGGAGATTAATAATTAACTGGTATGATATTACTATAAAAGAGTGACAGCAAGTGAACAGAATCTCATCATAGCCAGAGAACTCATGATCTTCTCCCTTGACAGTTGAGTTGCTTACAAAATGTAAAATGTACTGCAATAAAGATGGTAGAAAATTTCAAACAAACAGGGGTAGGATGAGGAAACTTACCTTCTTATTTCTTGAAGAGACCTCCTTCTCAAGACAAACAGGGTATGAACAACAACTGTATCTTTGCCTTAAAATGGTAAGATGTCAAGCAAATAAGGAGTGAAAGACGTAATACTACTGGTTGGTAGGTCATGAAACGCGTATGGGATGTCTGAAGGCATACAGGAGTAGAAGAGTCACGTAATAATAAGAAGGTTTCACACACGCACACACACACACACATATCTATATATGAACACATTCTTCATTCTTGAAGATCTGTGCCTACGTTAGGGTTTGGACTAGGGTTTCAAAAATTGAAACGTCTTGGTTCTCATTTTTGTCGATATCAATTTGTCGTTGAGGGTTGCCAACACCTCCTATAGAGTACAGAAGACTCCATCAACGACATTGATGTCTCCTACATCCTTTTCTAAGATCGTCTACGCCTCCACTGGTTACAGGGGAAATGTTGTTGAAGCAGTGGAACTCATCATGTTCATCATGTTACAGGAGAAATGTTGTTGAAGATGTTTGACATGGCTATGCATGTAACATGTTACGAGAAGGGAAAAGAAGAAAAGAAAAGGAAAAAAAAGAAAAATATTTTAAAAAGAGGAAAAAAGAAAAAAAAATAAAATTGTGTTTTAAAAAAAGTTGAATTATTTGCAAAATAGAAATATTTTTTAAAAGTTTTTAAAATTTATGTTTGCTAATAAATAACATTATTCATCTATATTATCAAAAATTTTATGTTCAATTTTTTAAATTATTTCATTGGAGAATTTGTAAAATATATTAATTACAATATAAGAATAATAATTTATAATTTTCTCTAAAATATTATAATTAAATAAAATTTTATTTATTAAAATCATTAAAAATGAAATGGTTTATTTCTATATGTATAATTAGTATATGTATAATTCCTTTGCTTTTTAATTCATTTGCCATTATAAGTTTCTTTTACTTATTTGTAAATAGTTTAAGATTTTTCTCATACATCTAATTACTATTATCTCTATTTAATTAATATTTTATGCCTGATAATTATCTAAAAAATTTATTTAAGTATTTTTATATGCTCATTATAACTTATTATATCTTATTCTTAAGTTTTAAATTGAAATTTGATATTTTATGATCATTTCTACAAAAGTAGTGTGTTTCTACTTATATAATATTTAATTCTTAATTTGTTCTCTTTCACAAGAAAAATCAATGGCATGAATTTTTCTTTTCTTTTTGAACTGTGGCATGATGTGTTGATGAAAATTGCTGATCAAAATCTTATGGGAGATGATGATGGTGATGAAGAATTGTAGAAGCTAGTTGGTTTGATCACCTTTCACAAACGCACTTGCATAAATCAATATCAAGTTAGTTGTTGGAGATGAGTTCTTCCACTACAATGGTATGAAACATCAATTTGTAACATGATGTAACGAGGAAGAATAGAGATTATAGCAAAGACAAATGATAGATTTATAGCGAAAAAATAAGATACTACATTTTGAATGGCAGAAACTCCACAAACACACAGGCAATAGATTGAATCTCCCTTAACCCTAACACTTCACCTAAATATCCTTTTCTACTGAATTGAACTTTAAATATAAATTAGGCTGTTACACATGAACCAATCACCCATTATAAGAGTGGATGATTGAGATTTCACCCTAATGTACCATCTGCTTATATGAGCTGTTATCATTGGAGAAAGTCTACAAGGGTTACCTTAATTTGTTTCATTTTTGAAGATTCAATTCTTTGGACCTTGTAGGTCTTATATAATTAGAAAAGAATAATTGCACCATTTGATGTTGGTTTAAGCTTGTTTCATCTTAATTAACTAAGATTTTGTTTGATAACGATCTTTCAACTCTAAGTCTAGTTTCACATAAACTTTCATGGCCTCACAAATTCCTATGCATAACTTTTTATCTTACAATTTACTGTGAAATTTAACTTCATTAATTTAGTAATGATACTCAACTCCCTACACTTTGCAGAGACTAAAATACTTTGTTAACAAATGCATCCTAAATTAGCTACAGAAAAAAGAGTTTGCCACCACACTCCTCCCATGGTGCCAAGTGGATGGCAGCAATAACCACAACTTTATCATATTCTTTCCGGATGGAGAATACATCACTGAACTACACTGGAAAAAATTACTTGATCCTATTGTTCTTAGAGTGTGTTCACAATCAATTTTTTTCAACTCCCAAAATCACTCGTAACGTCATTATTACTGTATAAATTTTAATATGTAAACTTTTATTATTTAAATTACTATGTAATTTTAATTTCGTTTATGAAATTAACTTTAACTTTAGTTCTTTCCAGCTAAAAAAAGTTACTCATGAATGCATCTTTAGTTAATTAAGGAGTACTCCTATTACACTCACATGTAGTCGAAGCAGTAGATCAACACCACCACCATGTAAACAAAAGGGGCAAAGATGGATCAAGAATAGAGGACAGATGGTTTGTTGAAGACAATATTATTCTTTATGGCCACCACAATTAATCTTGGTATCTCAACAAAGATCCAAGGAACAGTATAGTCATAATGCACCAGAGAAAGTGAGTGGCCGGGTCTACAATAAGGTAGCACAGCTGCCCATTTTACTTCCTTTTCTCTGCTTGTCCCTAGCTAGCAGGTACAAAGAGAAAACATCAACATGGTGATTGGTTAGACAAGGTAGGGGGGGCATTCTCAACAATATTATCCACAGTCTTTCCTGAAGTGAGATCATGCTGTGCTTCATCACCAACATCATAGGAGGTATTTGGAGATGGCAATGGTATGGAATTGTGGGAGTGCCACCTAGACCAGAAAAGGAAGTTGAAGAAGTTGAGAAGGCTGAGCACTGCCAGCAACCAATAGAAGAGATCAAGTCTGTCCTTGTTGAGGTCATTGTGGCTAAGCCAGCCACCCTTGGAGGTGGTGGAAGTGGACTTGTTCACAAGAGACACCAGGAGGGAGCTGAGGTAGAAGCCAAAGGAGTAGGAGCAGTAGGTCATGGCTGTCAGGAAGGACTGCATCCCTGCCAGGGACTGCTTGTAGAAGAACTCAACAAGGCCCACGGCAGTGAACATCTCTGACAGCCCAAACACCAGGAACTGTGGTGCAATCCAGAAGATGGACAGGGCCTCCCCGGAATGAAGGGCAAGCTCCCTCCTCCTCCTCTCCACCAGTGCAGCTGCCACCATTGAGAAGGTGACAGTGAAGAGCCCAACTCCAATGCGCTGAAGTGGGGAGATGCCAGAGTCAATGCTGGTGAACCTGCGAGCGAGCGGGATGAAGGCAGTCTCATAGACGGGCACGAGAGCGGTGAGCATGGCGTAGGGTATGGCTTGGAGGGAAGCAGGGGGCACCTTAAAGCTGGTGGTGAGGTGGGCATCCATGGCACTCCCTTGCTGCACAGAGAAGGTCTGGAGCTGTGCAAGGATTGTATTGAAGGTGATGGTGCATGCAAAGATTGGCATCACCGAGAGGATGATTTTCACCTGCTCCACTTGCATCACAGTGCAGAGCCTCCATGGACTTTCAGCATGAGAACCATCTTCTACTTTGATGCAGGCCTTGTCCAAGATCCTGCAATCATACATTCATGACAAATAATGTTTATGTACCCTTGAACTTTTATCCGCATGATCGTGGGTAAACTATGATTGTGTTTGTTTTAATAGTTGTCAATTGTATTTAATTTATTATACATCATAGTAGTACATGATAAATCAATCAAATAATGGTGAGGTGTATAGTAAATTGTGATGTAAGAGTATAGTAATAATAATGACATATAAGAATTTATAAAGAGAAAAAAAGCTCCTCCTATGATCTAATCTAATCATCATATTCATATCAAAAGAGAAATATGCTCATGCCAAATCAATCTACTTGGAAAAAAAAAATCCAAGAGGGCCAGTCGATGTCATAACTGTAATCATCTAATCTTGCTAGAATAATCTCACATTAATGAATATAAGGAATAAAATTAAACATAAAATATAAAAAACTTTTTCACTCGTTACCAATTAATTTTAAGATGAAATTTTAATATGATATAATTCATGCACATCCACTCATGGACACTTATAAGCATAAAAAAATTAAAAATAAGTCATAAGTGAAGGAAATTTAGGAAATAAATTTGGATTTAAAATATAAAGAATTCTTTTACTTATTATCAATTAATTTTAAAACGGGATTTTGACAACTGTTCCATTACTGAGACAATGATGGTACTGGTAGTTTTCTTAATTGTCACCTTTGCATGCTAATATTTTTTACATTATCAAAAAATATCAACTTCAACGGATACAAATTCTATTAGAAATGGAAGACTACCTTTTTACATGTTCTTTTCAGAAAAATCATAACAAAACTAAATGCCAGACCTGAACTTGTTGGTGTGCCGGAGGTTTGGGGCACTGCAAGGCTGGTCCAGATTGGAGGTCAAGGAACGGAAGGCACCACCTTGGATCCTGTGAAGAACGTCAGAGTTGGAAGAACATATCTGCTTTCTTTTTGAGATTGCAGCCACAAAAACCTGGGGTGGAGAGGGCAATAATTTAATTAGAAATTTAACCAATTGGGGGAGGGGGGTTGGTGAAAGTCACCAAAACGATGTCAGCAAAATAATAGAACACATCTTCAGATAAATATCAGTTTGAGGTTTGCCATTGATGGGTGCAAACCACAAGTAGATGGTGTGCATTAGAAAATTTGTTTTGAGGTAATCCACAATAAAAAGATGCTACTTTCACTGTGCACTATGTAATCAAAATAAATCCACATTGTAGAATCAAATAAAGACACACTTCTTGATTTGGCCAACATTGAAAAGTATCATGTTATCACACTTGTGAATTTTTTATTGGAATATTCTACATAATATCTTACGTGTAACGTGCATTGACTAACTTTGATACTATGATGATACTCTTGATCGGATCTGGCCTAAGCTCGAGAAGAAGAAGCAAGATGGGGAAAAAGAGAGTAAGAAGAATGAGGTGAAAAGGTTGCCTGTCTTAGGTAGGCAATATTATTTATATAGAAGATTTAGAAGGTCTAACCAAATTACAACAAATCATAACAACCTTATAAACTATTACAAACCCAAAAAAATGAACTATAACAGTAAACCCATTTACAGACCGACCGAAAGCCTGAATACTTTTCAGACATCACCATTCTAGATTTATATAAATATAAAATTTCTCAGTGTGTCAACCAATAAAATTAAAAGGTACTTGGTGTTAGAGTGGAAAGAAACATTAATGAGTATAAAAAATAATGGGAAATCAAGGTACTTTGACTCTATAGACTGATTTTACTGATAACCATCCTCTTAAGATATGCTGACACTGATCTACTAATATAAAATAAAAACTTGTCAACCACTAGTCCACTATCGTAATGGTTGGTAAGAGAGCATGTCTGACTTTGAACACCAACATATGTCATCACACATAAAATATGGGTTTGGATTCACAATGAAACATGCAGCAGATATGATTAATGCGATACATGGAATGGTTGAAACTCAAGGGTACCACAAATGTATTGCATCAACATGTAACATGACAGAAAGAGAGTTGGGGAGATGAAAGGAAGGGGATCTCATTCATACCCTTGCAATGGGCGTGAAGATGCTGCCCTGGGGAGGTTTGTTCCTGTAAAAGACCATGCCACCAATCAAGCACATGAGCCCCATGGCCATCACTCCAGCTGAAACGCCAAATCCAACATCCATCCCTGACCATGTCTGGACCCAGACAAGGATGGTCAACGCAATTAATTCTCCAACACAGAAACTGATGTATGCAGTGTTGAAGTAAGTTGACAGCTTCTTAGATTGGTTGGGATCATCTTTCCTGAACTGATCAGCTCCATGTGATATCATGTTGGGCTTAAGACATCCACTCCCAAGGGCAACGAGATAGAGGGCAGCAAAGAATATGGTAGCCCCGAAGCCTTCAACCTCCAAACAGTGGCCTTCCTCTGCTAACATGTTGCACTTGGGTGACCTAAGCTGAGGGAGATGGGCTTGAACTGAGAGAAGTATGAAACCCTGCACAAGAAAGGCAGAAGAACCATTGATTGAGACAACATAGTCACATCATGGCCTAACTGTTTCTTTTTGTCATTTTGCACCATGTGTACAGCTTCATTCTCTGCAAATAGATACTTTATATGTTTCAATTTTGTAATGCGCATACTTAGAAGTGTTAATTGGGTTATGTCCAATTGGGCTGACACAATCTAGTACAATTAAACCATATCATTGACTAGCATAGCACGATTTGACGGACTGTGCTTAGGTCAGATTTCCATATTTTTGTGTTGACATGACATGGCCTACTTTCGGCATCTAGGTTGACATGACACAATATGATTTTTTTTAAAATTTTTTTGTATTTTTAATATACTTTTATTAAGTTGTATACATAGTATAATTGGTGGTTTGAATTTGTTGATAAGTGATACATGGTTGCAAGTTTGAATATCACATTTAATCATCTTTTAGTATTTATAAGTTATATTAATGTTATATTAATTTTTAATAAAATAAAAAAATAATTAAAAAATTGAACTATACCGAGCAAAGTTGGCACAACCTAGCATGAGCTCAAATGGGTCGTATTTGGGCTGTTGATTGAAAGGCTACACACAGTCTGACATGGTACAAATAGTATCGAATCTACAAAAAAGTCATGTTGACCTAGCTTGGCCCATTAACACCTCTAAAAGCACGTTGTTTTTGTAATGAAGAAACTTTTGCACAAACTTGGTCAGGCTTATGTTTAGGAACTAGCTTTCAGATATTCATTTTCACATCAAAAAAAAAGCCGCCCTTTAAAAAAAGAGGATAAATTTGCTTATTGCTGGAAATCCACAACAACCTCATCTAGACTTTCTAGTCTTGGACAGACTTTTTTATGAAATTATCTGGTTGTGTTTTAATTGAAGGTATAGGCCAGAAAGTACTACTTACCGAAAGCTCCACAAATCCAAAAATCAACATAGTCCAGAAGCTGCCTAGGTAAGAATCTGAGAGGAAGCCTCCAACAAGGGACAAGAGGAAAGCAGTCCCTATGAAATTTGTGACTATGTTGGCTGAGTCTGACAAGGAAAAGTGCATCTCATTGAACACATATGTTATGAGGTTGTTTCCAACAGCAGCAATTGCCATGATTTCAAATGCTTGGATTCCTGAAACACACAATGGAACAAACATGATTAGAACAAAAAAAAACCTTCATCATGAAGAGACAAAAATGTCTAGCCATATATGCTTCTTATACAATTACCATGCTTTTTATACAACCAGATGAGAAAAGAAATCAACATGGACCGGTGAAGCATCCAAGAAAGCATAGAACATCAAGGAGTAATGGAAGATCATTTAAAATGTTCAATTGTTCCCCATGGAAACTTCACATCAATGAAGGATCCAAAAAACAGCATGAATAATGGTCAGACCCTGACCTCATAAGAGGTAGGAAGCAACAAAAATTAAGAATACAAAAGGGATGAATCTCTACATACCTTCCATGAAAACTACCATGGAATTCAGTAGACAAACAACTCATAATTAACCTTCCACGGATATAAAAAAATTTCTAAGAATGGAGTTCAGGAGACAAATGGACAAACTTGCGGAATTCCAACACCAGCTTCAATTGATTAATGATAATGGATGGATGAAATGGGTATCAGCACAGACAAAAAACAAAGACCCATAGAAAGAGATGCACACCTAAAACAAACACAGCACCTCGCATTCCTCCATGATTGTTGCCTTTGCAGGCTCTTCCCCTCCAATCAACTGAAACCTCAACTTCCATGGAATCCCTTTTGAGAACATGTCTTCTCTCAATATCCATTAGCCTTCTTCTCTCCCTCTATCTGTCAAGAGCACAACAATTAGGGAGTAAGGTGTATTGGAAACAAGCTGGTCCTCTTATTTATAATTGATATTTGTGAATTGTTAGATTGACTAGTGCATGTTATGAGAGAGAAGGAAAGAGAGGGATAGAGATAGAGAAAGAGAGTACAGATGATTTTGCTCCTAGTAAAGGAATGATGGATTTTGAATGGCAACTGAAGGGTGAAGGCCACTGTGGGTCAGTCAGAGTTTGTTGTACTTTTAAGTGTTCAGAGGTGGAGGGAACACAAAGCTGGTCTCCCACAAAATTCCAAGGAAGTGGACAGCTTATTAATTCAATTTACAGTTTCTTGTTATCATTCTGTTATTTCCCCGAAAAGCTGAGGACACTAAACAATGGCATTAAATGTGAACTATGGACTTGTAATTAAGCAGTATAGGAAGCAGAAAGTTGACCTTAACTCAAGCTTGTAGCATCAAAATAACTACAAGTTGAGGCAAGGCTTAGACACACGAATCCACATAGATGCATTGTGCAGCCTTAAGCTATATAATTAACTTTAAACTAGTGGCAAATGTCATGCAAATCTGAAAACAATGAAATCTTATAGGACGAACAAAGAAAAGTACAGGAATAGGACTGTTTGCATGTGCTCAATTTCTCAAATGCATAACGTATCCATAATATTTGTAACCTAATTGGGTAGGAACCCACGTCCCCTCATTTTACAAGATTATTTATGTAGTTTGCATGCCTCAAATGTCCTTTCTCTTATACATACATACATACATACATACATACATACATACATACATGCTTATGTGCTTACACACATGCATGCATGCATACACAGATATATAAATAGAAAGATTGATAGAGATAGAGATAGAGAGAGACAGAGATGGTATCATTTGTACTCTATAATCCTCAGCAAATAATAAAACCCTTGTACCACTGCCCTTGGTCATAATTCCTAGTGGCAAACATGTCTCGTATTTTTTATGTGTGTTTATTCATCTTGCTTGATTTTTTGCAACATTGACAAGAAAGTTCCATCACAAAAGCTCTGTCATCAAAAATCAGCCAAGTTTTAATGATCATAGGTGTAAAGATGCTGGTTCATCTCAAGAAATATAATTAATATATTCCAAACTTTTATGTTTAAGAGGTATCAGGCTATCAAGAGCTAGCAACTTAAAGTGTTCGAATGTCATGTCACTTAACATAGGGGATCTTGTATTAGGGTCCAAAAAAATCCTCCATTCACAAGCGCAAGTAAAAAATGTCAAAGATTTGAGAAACAAATGTTTACTATTTTGCAGCATTTTATATCCAATTATTATTTAGAAGTCAAATAAATCAATGAAACCTACCTATGAAAAATGAAGATTAGAAAAGGAACAAACAAGGAAAGCATGCAAGAGTTAAATATACAAGTATACATGTACTACAAAGGATTAATAGAAGAGTCATAATTGCACAATGAAGCACAGGTAATTCACAAATTTTCTGCAGAGAAAATGTATGATAGAGTTGATTCAAAACCAAGCCACTGAAACATTTGAAATATTTCTCTATCGTAATAGTTTTAAGACTTATTGATTTTCAACTAAGAGATCCATGAAGTCAAATTCTAGTTCAAACAACATGAATATTATATTTCTCCATATCCAAAAAGTGGGTTACAATTTAAAATAAAAGACGTTGAAGAGATTGATACTGCGTCAAATAATGATAGAGTTGGCTCAATTTTCAAACTCAGCTTTGATAACATATGGAATTAGGAAAAGTGAAGTATATCATTTTCTACTAGTGAAACATATATATGCAGCCAATATATAGACCCTCTAAGATCTATTAACTCATTTACAACATTTACATATTTCTACCTAACAAGAGTGATATCGCATCAAATAATGAGAACAGGAATGTACTAATCACCCAAAACTTTTCCCAAGAGGAAAGAGACAGAACTATTCAGCGTTGCTATCAGTAGCACCCTTCTCTACTCTGTTTCTTATTCTCCCCACCACCCCACCCCCCAAAAAAAAAATTGAAAACCACTATTATTCCACTATTGCTACAAAATTGCTGCCAGTGGGACTAGTTGGAACCACCAATGGTGCTCACTTTTTACAGCGTGTACTTTCTTTTGATATTGGTAGTGTTGTTGCCGACACTTGAATTCATGACCTTTTTGCATATATTAACTTTATTGGAAAAGGAAGAACCAACATTATTATACATTGTTGGAGTTGGTTATTACTAACACTTTTGACACACTTTTTCTAACCTCTATTGAAAGTGTCCATTTTTAAACTCCATTTTGACTAATTTGATGCTGCCCACTACGCCCAAGTCATCAAGTGTAAAGTTTGTAGACGATGGCCCAAGCAAGTAGATCCCATTTCCTTCATTATGTTTGCTGAATCCCAACCTTAAAGGGTTGGATTTCAAAACGAAAATTGATATTAAAAAAATGAAACACAATATTATAAGATCCAAATTCAACCATAATCTATCAATGTGAGACTTTTAACACTTCCTTGCACTTTGATGTTTTCTTTCATCCTATGTAAGTGTTCAACGAGTGCAGATCAAATTATAATGCTATATTAAAATTCATCTTAAAATTAATTGATATCACAAGACAAGAAGATGCACACAAAATATTCATCTCTTAAAAGGTAGGAAAAAAACATGTTTGCAAGCTGAACAATGTTATGGTCTTGGGAGAATCCATCCCAAAAGATCGATTTGAAAGGAGAAAGAGTTTACCATTTCAAGAATACACTGGGAAGTGAATTTTCTACTAATGTGAGACTAAAGTATATATCATTCCACCACGTTTCCAAACCAACGACTTGCCAGTAGACTAATCTATGCTTTAGACCCTTTTGACTTGCCTCTGGTTGCTTCTTCCAACGAGAGTGAATTTATTGAATCGTATGACTTTAATATCATTTATTATAGCTACGAGAGAATTCATCTCAAAAAATTGGTTTAACAGAAAAAAGAGTTCACCCAAAAACATATTAATAGATGAACCTTAAAATCGATAGATATCAAACAACAAAAAAAGGGCCACAACACATTACCTCAGGGTCGCCCATAGGGCATGTATCATGTGTGGCACTGGATACGATGAATGAGCCGAGGAGAGAGAGCTCAATCCTTGCCACTGCTGGACGGCAGCATTACTGTTTCAGCAACCACCATGCTAAAGCAAGGGAGGAGGAGGAGGAGGAGGGGAAAGATGGGGGGTGGACGGTTGCGGATGCCCTCGGCCCGCCACTGCGGCGGCAGAAAATGACCGGCCATCTGAAGGTGGAAAGTGGAAGTGGGGGCGCAGATCGAATCATCGTCAAAAAGACAACAAAACCTGAAATGCTTTCGATAATGCTGGCTTTGTCATCCACAATCCACTTGTTTTTTTATTAATTAACTTACTATAATCATTTTCGATTCTGATTGAAGTATTTTCGGTCCTGATTGGAATGCCTTCGGTCCTGATAGAAACGTCTCGACACCAGCCGGAACATCTTCGATCTTCGACTGACATTTTTTTTTTGTTCTGATTGGAACACCTTCGATTCTGATCGAAGCATTCTCGGTTCTGGCCGATATGTATTCGATCTTGATCAGAACTTCTTCGATTTTGACTGAAATATTTTTGATCCCGGAATACCTTCGGTCTTGATCGATCTTCCCTTTCGGTTTGGATTGAAATTTGTTAGGTCTCTGATGTATTTTCCTTTAAGTGTGTTTCCTTAAGTTTTCTTCCTTCACCGTAGCTCACTTTTAACCTAATCGGTATTTTTGAACTCGTACAGCCTTAGAGTGATCATCTCTCAGATTTCAGCGGAAGAGTTTTCGCCGTGTCTGGATTTTTCACCAGATGTGTTGCCTGTCAACAGTACCCGGCAAAGGCATTGATCTTCTTTCCTCCCCAAGGAAAAGGTGTGCGAATTATCTCGACTTATCGCTACATGTCATGTTTTCGATTCCGATCATCCATGTTCAACGAAATGCGGAAAGGAAAAAAGTACTAAGGTCTGTGGTGCATGCTTGTCAAACATTGTTGCCATGCGAAATCTCCTTCGCCTCCGGTTCGCATAATTGCTCGCCCCAAATCGAGTGGTTGTTGTAGTGCTGAGTGCCTGACATTCAAGACTTTCTTGGTTGCTTCTGTTTTGCAGAGTTCGGCTTAGCTGGCTGTGGTTTTCTGCTGGACGTCGCAAGCCCCCACCCCACTCTCGTCATCAACCCAACCGAGGTGAAGGTGATTGATTATGTTACATTCAAGACCTTCGTGGCGAGCACCACCGATTAAAAACGCCAAGGTAACATATATGCGTGTCAAACGTCTACACTAAGATCAATGTAGAAGCATCGTATCTCTTCCCGTGTTCAGCTCAGAATGTGTAGAGTACTTTTTTTCTTTCTTTCTTTTTTGAAGTAGTGTGTAGTTTGTTTTGAGTTCTTCCTCTAGTGGTGAGTTGGCCCCTCCACCTCCTTGTTTCAGTCCTTTCCCTCTGAAGCTAATTGCTTCCCATTATCCGTGCCATGTCTGGTTAAGAACCACCCATGTGGTAGTTCTCTTCATCACTCATCTCATTTTATAGATGGCAGCCTTATTTTGATGTGATACATGAATGCATACCCATCTTCACAAGAAATACCATATACACACACGACCATAGTAGTGCAATACATGTTCTAGATAGGTTGGGGGGGGGGGGGGGGTGTTTCTTTGTCCACTTGATAGCCACATCTTTAAGCCACACTATCGTCTACTCTTCTTGAAAGCATCATGTGAGATTTCTCCAGTGTGACGTAGTTCAGATGTGTCTTGTACCAATGGTCTAAGTGGTGAGTGCATTTCTGAAAGAGAGGCACTCAGAGCATTGGGGAATAAAGTTGCAAGTGACTTGTTGATGAATGTAGAACCTTCCTCGGCTGTACTACTATCGTCAAGGTATAATCATTAACGATGCTTTTGAAGCAATCACTTTACCAGTACCTTTGGAATGGTGATTAGTTTCGCAACAAACAATAGAAATAGAACGTGTACATAGATATAAAAAAAGACCTCTCACTCACACAGGGCACGGATAGCTGGTTCTTTGAACATGATCCAGATTGAATTTTGAGTTAGGGAGGTTTCCATACATGTTCCATCATGGTAATAGAGTCAAGAGAATATACAACAGATTCAAGAGTAAGAATACTAATAAGATCTAAAAAAAATCACAAGGTAAAATGTTATAATAGTCTTGCATTATAAAATAGGAATAAAATTTACAGATACATCTACATCTTCACTCATACAAAATTAATTTTAAGTAATATGTTCACACGTTTCAACAAGCACTATGACAGCAACACTTTTGTTGAAGGCAACAGCAACACTCGTTGCTATTGTACTTTCTTTGTTAGGATGCTACTGTCATGGATTCCTGCTTCAGTGAATCTAGTAAACGGTGTTTTGGTCTTATTCCTCAGGAAAATCTTTCAGATCAATCAGTTTTTTCTTTCTTTGAAGAATCATATCAATCAGGCAAAAGAGATGGTATCACGCCCATACACCAATAATTTATGGAAACCAATTGGAGCAATTAATCCCATCACCCAAGCATTATAAATGAACCACATGCAAGCTCAAATATTGGACTGTCGAATCCACAAGGTGTGCCTATAAGCTTGGGATCATGATTTCTCAAACACCCCCTTCTCCTACCCGCCTTCAGATAAGGGATGAGTCAAATCTGCTGCTGGTGATGGTAGGACCAATTGATACTCCTGTTGCATGCATGTTTGCGGTCAAAGAAAATGGTATAACTTTTTTCATTGCGATGTGGCAGATGAAGCTCCACTGATCTTGCACATTGAAGAGTTCATTGAATGGATGTTGGTGCCATCCAAGCTGCCAAGGACAGAATCCAAGAATCAATTCGTATCTGTATTGTTTCTTTAACTCAAATCTGTTTTTTACCTCCCTGTTTTCTATTCCGTGCATCAGAATCTCATGCAGCATATGCTTAAACGTGTTTTCAGTAAAGCTTTGCATTTCATATCAGATATGATACTGTAATAGATCTTGTAGAATATCATCGCATGATCAAAGCTGCTTCACTCCGTGTTCACATCTTTCTTTCTTTCTTTTTGTCGTATTGGTCATCTGTCATTGTTTTTCCTGATTTTCGTGTGATGATGAGTATAATGCTCATCAGCGAAACTGAACTGCATGGAGTCAATTGACATGATGTGGTCTGGGCTATGGACTTTACCTGTTAGTTTTGAGGGAAACCAACAATGAAAAGTCGTGATAAAACTTGCATGCATGTATAACCGATGGCATCTTCATACATGCATTGAAAAATGAAGAAAAAACTTGCATACATATACAGAGAATGTTGTTTCTGCTAATAATTAATTGATTCCTGACTGTTAAAAGGGCTTCACCATTTTTTCTTTTTGCTGGGTGGTTCTTTATTCCGTGAAACGGCTGTAAAGCCTGCATTGATAGAAGTGGCAGGCATACTTGACATGTTAGTATCTAGGGAAGTATAACTGATCAAAAAATACATTTATTCATGAATATGAACATAATAATAATAATAATAATAATAATAATAATAATAATAATAATAATAATAATAATATAACCAGGACACCGGAGAAACCATTTTGATCTGTTAGCATTTGAATTCCAGAAACTAATTACTAAGAAACGTAGTCCAGATAACAATTAAGCATTCTTCCATTTTGATTTTTTCTTTCAATCGTTTTTCTTCCTTTTTTAGGTTTCCATTGTTAGTTAGTAGTGATTTTGTATGTTCAGTATTTTTTTTAACTTTCTATTGATACATTAGTCATACTTTTTTGGAGTTTTGAAATTTAAGTACAAATTTTAGAAGAGTATTTTATAATTATAGATTTATATGTTTTAACTTTGTAAAAACCAAAAATCAGAAAATGACTTAAGTTTGGACATCTATAGTATATAGACTTAGTTTTTTATAGGTGCCACTAGAGAATTTCAAATTTTTAGTATAATATTAAATTTAAATTTTATGTTGGTATAAATTTTAAAATAAAATATATTTATTAAGATATAAACATTTAATTGATATATCAAGATGCATGCACAACATTATTTGCCATTTTTCTCTCTAATAACGGAGGGAGTCTGGTGGTAAAGCTTTCTTGTACCGTGATGAAGTTAGAAGAGGAATCTTTTCCTGTTGCAACATATGTGCTAAAGATAATGATTAAAGTTACATCATTTGTGCTTCAGGGCTTGTTTGTGCATGGAAACAGGGAGAAATGAAATGACGAGAATTTTAAAATAAATGGAAAATGAAAATAATGAGATTTAATGAAAAATTGTAAAATAAGAATTATTTGTGTGCGTAAAGGAAATGAGAAGAATTTTAAATTTTGGAGATTTGTTGAGTATTTGTGTATCATGAGAATTAATGAGAAAGTTTAATATTAAAACTTTTTAAATTTTGAAATAATAAAAATTATTAAAAATTTAATTTTTATAAAAACATTTAAAAATGACGTCCATTAGTCTTATCAACATGAAAAAATATCTCATCATAATGTTATTCACACAAAAAATATATTATCACAAAAAATAACATTACATATTTTTATCATTCCACATAGACAACATAATTTTCTCATAAATTTTATCAACAAAATAATTCTTAATAATGACAATATACCAAATATATTTCAACTAATGCAATAATCAAATCAACTAATTAACTTAACAAGATTTAATGTAATAAAAATTTCATTACTATTATTATTATTATTTCCTTTTTATTTTTATTTTATTATATATATATATATAATTTTCTATTCTCATCGTCTTCTTCCCTAATCTCTTTGATGTCAATGTTCATATTGATGGGCAAGATCGAGCAAGGTGGGTTCGAGAGCATCTTTCAAATGATGCTTTCGTCGAGGAGGGAGATTGATGACATCACTTGTATGCGTTAGGTAAAAGATTTCTCAAGATAGGTTTGAAAGCGTCTTCAATCTCAAGAAGGGAGATTGATGACATTACTTGTATGCATCGTGTAAGGAATTTATCAGTGATTCACAAGAAGGTGATGGAAAAGAAACAATCGAGAAACAAGAAGGATTACGTGAACTTTGGAAATAATGGAAAATGAATTTCATATGATTTCATTGATGCACAAATATAGTCTTAAAATTAATCACAGAGAAAGTCATTTCATTTGAATTCTTTTTCTAAGAATTCTAATAGCACAAATATGCCCTTACAATGAACAAAACAACTAGAGTAGGGATGTTGACTTAAGGCATCATTCACTAACTTCACTTTTAGATTTTGAGAGTTGAAAAAAGTGATTTTTAAGTGAACAATTTTAAGATAAAAAAAGGAAAATAGTAATTTTAATAATAAAATAAGTAAATTAAGAAATATACATATCGTTGTGAAATTAGAGTATTTTAAAAAACTAAGAATAAGGGAAGTGCATCTAATTGTGTGTCATTAATCAACACAACATAATTTGATAAATCATACCTAAATTGTATCCTAGTGTTTTCACTAATATATACAAAAATAATTTTATAATTTTTTAAAATTTTATATTTTTTAAATATACTTTTACTAAATTATATATATTGTATATAATTTAATGATTTAAATTTATCATATACATTGCAACTTCAAATCTCAACATTAACTATCTTTTAGTATTTATAAATTATATTAATTACTAAAAAAATAAAAAATAAATAATTTTTTTTAAAAAAAATTTGAATCATACCAAACACGACTTGACACGAACATAGGCACAACCCAACATGATACAGTTCATTAACATGTTTAATTTGAAGGCATCCACGTATTTTCATATCCCTAGAGTCTTGTCTGCTCAATCATATTTCCAAGTGAAAAAACAGCAAATATGCAAGTTGAAAAGCTTCTCAGACAAGAGTTACTCTAATGCCTCATTTGGAGTTAATTTCCATCAAACTCCAAAAGTTAGAAAAAACTGAAATTAAAGTTAATTTCATGAATGAAATTAAAGTGTAATGAAAGTTTATATGTTAAAAAATTATACAAGTAATTTTGAAAGTTAACTAAAATCAACCTTAAACAAGACCAAAGAGTAGTTGATGTTGTACTAACCGTGGTAGATGAAAGGCGGTACCCAACTGATGGCATTTCAAGTGTGCTGCAGTGAGATCACTAGTTCTCCTTCGGTGGCATACCATCTTGTAGCATAGATGACCAAACTACTACCTTATCAAGTAGCCAACACTCAACCACCATGTTCAACGGGGCAGCTTCTTTTTTGATTGGAATGAGGTGAAATTAGCTTTGATGGGCAGGAGGGAGGATACACAAATTATCATGTCTCAAGGACAAAGGGTTTGATGAATATACCATAACAATTACTAGCGTTTGGTCGATTAAACAAGCAACATGATGAGGGCTTCCCCCATGCTATTATTACTAGCCTCTGTCTATTCTCGCATCAGTCAATCGGTGGTGCAATTCCTTGCGTACATTGTTAGGCATCAACGTACAACTGTGAAACCAAAGCGGCAGGCTCATCTGTCCACAACATTTAAAACTAGTCCGTCTGTCTACTCTTGTATCACTGAAGAGTTTTTGAAGGCCTTCCTGCTGAAAAGTGAACGGTGAATGAAGAGAAACATACAAGTCGAATAGCTACAGATCGCACCTGCATCATCCGTATGCTAGATGGCGTTAAAACATCAACCACGGGAGATCTGCGCTCCGTAGCGTTCGATCTTGAATATTCAGCAAAAAATTATTAGTTTCGATGTTGTTACAAACCAAAGAATCTGACAGCATTGAACCTACAATCTACCCAATGAAATATTCAAACCGAATGGGGTTGCCCATCCTCAAAATCTGAAGTAAAGACGAATGGGGATAAATTAGAGATAATAATGAAAGAACATAACGAACATACTCTGCTCTTAAACCACGACGAACGAACGAAATATACAAATTCAGTTGGTTTTCTTGTCCCCCTCAACTGGAGTTTCAGACGTCTGAGCGGCAGTCGGCATGTTGGCGGCAATCAAGCTTTGGTCTTCATCTTCACCACCAAAGCCAAACTCGTTAACACGCTTCTTGTCAACTGGGTACATCCACCTCTGGTAAAGATAGATCAGGAAGATTACATCTGCATCCATGTGTGAGTGTAGCAAGCGTCAACAACAGACGAAATAGGGAGTTGGAATCAAACTATGACGACACAGACTTCCTGGCTTCCAAAAGGTATCTTAAGATTTCTACTTGCAAAAATAAATGGTCAAATGCATAGCAAAAAACAAAGTTGGTATTAAGCAACGAAGGAATCTCATTATGAATGTGTTTTTATTCGACCACGTACCATCACGGAAAACAGACAGGCGATGCAGTATGGGCATTTTTATAACAAAAGCAAAAAGGTCATCGATGATGGTATTCAAGAACTTGTATGTCATTTGTCTCCATGGCAGATGGGCAACGGATTTGAGTTTGTAGTTTATGAACAGCTGTGGGCACATCATGATGAAACCTGCAACAGTGTCAAAGAAAGGTTAGAGGATATTAACAAATATAAAAAAGTAAATCCAGTAACATATGTATATAAATTGGAGTTAAAATGACCAAACGTATGGAAAAGAACTGCGTTTTAATCTTTTTTTTCAAATAAGTTTTACAGTAAGTTTTAATTGTAAGCACGTTGTTAAACAACAATTAAAACTTGAAGGGAAAAAATGCACAAATTTAGAAGCAAAAAACTGTATAATGGCACAAGATTCGAAACTGAATGAAAATGTAGCTGATATCAATCACAATTTGCTGTGATGAAAAAAAAAAGATTGCTATTTGCTGTAATGGCATATAAAGAAGAAACAGAACTCACCAAACATGTATACGCAGCTTGTGAGTGAAGAAAGAATCCAAGAATACCAGCTCTTGTGGCGCTCGTACTTAAGAGAGTATATTGATGAGCACGCCACAAGGAAGAAAAGAAGATAACAAAGATACTTCATTGCAAGATCATCATATTCCTTTGTCTTGTTTTTAGAATAAGAATCATGATCTCGGAATTTTAACAATGGAATTCTTCCACTCCTATCAATCTAGAAAATAGAAGTCCAAAACAATTGTTAGAGATATCACTAGAGATCATTTTAATTCATAGACTATGTAGATAAATGGATATCCATATTACTTGGAATGTTCTACAAATATGCAATTTCTCTCTTTGATAAGTGAAAAATCCATTCTTACTATTTTGATCTAACAATAAATTATCTGATTTATAATTTGACAGAGGCCACACAATTCTATTACAAAAACCACTTTGACACTTGCACAGAGAAAACACCATAGTAGCTTATATTACGATTTCCACCTTTTCTGTTTAAATGTGAGCCAGAATGAGCATACTGGGCAAAAATGATTGCATACTTCAATGGCTGTAGGCACTTTATCCCTTTTCTAAATCAACGTTGTGAAAAAAAACAGAAAATGGGTATTGTATGGATTGAAAATTAAAACATTTTTTAAAATTACAATCTAAAGCACAGATATAGAAAATCAAAATATAAAACCTCGGCTGCCAAGAAAAAACTAAAATACAGTCAGATGCTTAAAACAAAAGAAGTAGATGCAATAAATTGTAACAATCATATCATTCAGCTTGAAGTCATAAAGACCAGTAAAAAGTCTAGAATAAACGAATTTCAAAGTCATTTTCTTTTGTGCACAGGTGTTTCACTAAAAGTTCTTGACAGAGACCACAAATTCTACACATTCCGAAAAAAAGATCTAGCCAAGCGCACAACTTCTCCAACACAACAATTCAAGTTTACAAAAGCTTTCTAAAACTGGAAATCATTAAATGATTAACGGATTATTAACATAATGCACTTTGTATAATCGCAATTCATCTGATATGGTTGTTTAAAAAAAGCAGAAAGAGGATATCCACAGACAACATGCTGTAGCAATTGATTACATTTACTTTAAAATATAAAGCTAAACTGAAATATAAAACTAGAAACTGCAGATTTGATAGACATTAAAAATTTGAAAAACCAGAAACCAATATTGCAAAGGAACAAAAAGGAAAATAATTTTAATAAAAAACCTTCTGGAGATAGGGTTTAACGGATATTTAGATGCCCCCATACTATTGCAGAAGATATATGACCGAAAAGAATTTGGATGGGTATAAGGTGGAACAAGCAGCTGCTGAAGAGTGTTCTTACGAGTTACAACTAGAACAGCATTTTTATGTTACAAAATTTGCAATGGATTAATGAAATTCAGGTATTAGGAGAATGTTGCTTTATTAAATAAAGATAATCAAAATATTCACTAGAATCCAGGGTTCGCTCAAGAAACATCACTACAAACACTTACAGTGAAAATTCATACGATTATTCTTTTCAACATATGTACAGTCACACCATCAGGACATCAGGATTTAAAACTTTTGGACATAATTAGTACGTGAATGAGTGATGTCTGTATCTCACTAACATGGGTGTTTGAATTTTGCTAAGTTTTGTTAAGATTCTTTCAGAATCCAGTTTACAAATGAAAACATACCTCAACATGCATGGCTTTTCCAATCTTCCAGAACTCAATGCAGACACCAACACCAGAACTAAGTATGATCATCCAAGATGTCTCGTTGTCAAGAAGATAGAGGAAAATAATAAGCTGGCAGAAAAAATTCACAATAACTGACTTTGCAGATAACCCTTCCATGGATTTGTTTTTGTTCCAAAACTGAATATCTACAAGAAACAAGTCAGATCACTCATTTTTTATTTATCAAGGAAATTTTCTTTTTCTAAAAGCTAAAAATACCAGTGTAAATAATCAATTCTAGAAAGGCATACAACTTACCATTCTTGAATGCCAAGAAATCAAAAACAGAGTGAAGCAAGGAGACGACCATTGTTATCACCAGAAGATAAGGATTTCCTTCCAAGAATACTCTCTGCAATTGAAAACATATACTGCAATGAGAAAGAAAATAAAGCAAGACAAACTAACTGATGTGAAACATGGTCACAAAACAGTCAAAAGAAAAACTCTGTAACCAATTTTGCCAATTCGTGGCTCAGAACTAGAACATAAGAAAATAAAATAACTTATATTAAAGATGACTTCATAAGAAGTTGGCATGCAACTTGTGTAGGTACAGTTTTCACTCTCCAAGCAGCATTATGAAATATCAACTCTCTATCACACCTAGGAATGAGGAATTCATAGAAATAATACACACTGCTCAACCAATCAACTAAAATGCAAGGAATATGACCGGTGCAAATGTCACCTTCTGAAACAGAAGCTGCAGAAGACCCTTGATTCACATCATAAAAAAAACAATTTTTTGCACATGACGTTCACAAATCAAAATAAAGCTCCACTAATATTCTTTTCACTAACCATAGACTCATTTTTAACAACTAACATGATAATCCTGTTTCCTAGTAAGAGAGGTTTGCAATGCAATATTTATCCAGATACAAATTCAGTAGTCTTCTTCTATGGTTCTAGTGTTCTACCAGATCAAAGATCCCTTAAAGTCCTCTCTACTGACATCGACATTTATTATAACACATGCTACACTGTCAAGTTAACCTCTGGCATGTACGAGGAAAGCAGGTGATCGCACCTTAAGTTCATCAGCCTCCCCTTCAAGCATACTTCCATAACTACGCTGCATCTGGAATGACTGGTCAATCTGTAAGAACATCTGCCACTTGGTCATACTGATGGGCCCAAGCTCAAGGAAAAGAGGCACTTCTGTGACTGTATCATTTAATTGAATCAGCTTATCTCTGAGAAGCCAAAACTCATTGAAGAATATGGTGGGGTAGTAGTTCTTTGACTTTGGCTCCACATTCAAATCTATGTCCTTATTAAGGAATGTGAAGTTATAAAAACATGATATGGTCAGATTTTTATCACCAAATAATACCCAAATCAAAAATTGGACAGTTGTGTTAGATGAATTTTTCAATACCACAAAAGAATAGGTTTCTAAGAAAGATCAAAAGATCAAAGTTTTGAAACCCAAGAAAGATCTTCCTACCTTTCATAAATTTAGCAGTATCCATTTCATATAATCATCAACATAGAAACAAAAGAATTAATGAAACTTGTCAACCATGCAAGTGCAAAAAAAAAGAAAGTAGCAAGTGGTTGACTAGCTGTTAAGGAAGAAAGAAAAATCTCAAATAGTTATGTGTCAATTAGTCAGGTAGCTACAAACTTGTTGATAAGGTTGTGCTATTTCCTCACCGTGCAGTAGATCAAGGAAACAAATATATGCTTAGTCTAATTAGCATTGTTATGATAGCATATGAGATATTCACTTTATTCATGATAAATAAAATTTTTCAGCCGAGCATACCTATTTTGGACAAACAAACATAAGTATTTTACACCTGCAGCTTACATAAGTATTTTACGATTGAAGTCAGTGTAAAACTGAATTATTTTAACTGTGAATGTGAAATAAGTATCATAACCAGTAGCATACAGCCACAATCTTTAGTAACCCTGTATGTATGTAGTTAACCAACAGTCATAACAATAAAAAAATATGTACGGCCAAAGATCAAAGATAAAGCCCACGAGCCCCTACTCATTTCTATACATTATTAATGAAACAAGAAATAGAACAGATAGACATAGTAAAAATGTAACTCCATATCATGATTCACTATCCACATGAGAAAATAGAGTGAAGAGAGCAACTGTGGAATTTACACCTGCAGCTTACAACCAGAACTTGAACAAAACAAACACAACATATCAGAAAAAATGAATAGTTAACGGATACGGCCAGCAATATTTGGAGGAACAGCATTCCTTGGGTATCTGCAATGAAAGAAAAGGGTTGTATTAAGAAAAGCAGGATCATTGTTGATTATAATGCATTATGATAAAGTATGGGGAACATGAGACATTGCAGTGTTCTATCAAGATGATTTTGCAAGATTTGTTTATATCAGTTATCATTTGAATGGGTAAAATAAAGCATATATTATTATTTTTAATTCTAAGAATGGCATACCTTGTAAAATCATCAACAAGATTTATTGTGGCATTTGTTTTCCAATACGACACCCATTCAGGAGGGCCTTCATCCTTCGCATTAATATTGTGGTCATCCTTCACATGTATCAAAATAAATTATTTCAGACATGTCAAAAAAGCATCACACATTTCAGACTGGCTTCCTGAAGGCAATAATGAGTAACAAATAAAAGAAGTTATTTCTAGTATGTAGGATGCAAATGATGAAATATGCCCACAAACAACAGTATATATTTTGTAAGAGAAACGAGTGTTACCCTATTGAAAATCCAAGACCAGAAGGAAAAAACTACATAAAAGAACGGCATGTGCATCTAGAGCATAGAAAAAACATGTTTGGGTTCTTAAAGATGCTTCTAGAAGACAATGACAATGTATCCTATCAGTAAATCTATTGCTAAAAGAAGAAGTAAGCAACTTATAATATCTAATACGGCTAAATGGAACAGTGCCATATTTAGAGAAACAATCTCCCTAGTAAAAAAAATTGAGAATGATGTCATCCAAGGGGATGACTGCAATTAAATAAGTATGAGCTTCAGGCAGATCAAATTTACAAAGGATAAACACAGACAGTATACACGGCCATTATAAACACCTGCTGTAGGGAATGACTCAAGAATTGTACCAAAGGGAGAATACAACTAAACAACCAATAAGAAGATCACAAAGAGGAAAATGGGATGTCGTGAAACCATGTTTATTAACATAATGAAATGATCTGCAGATTTATAATACCCACTTGAGATATTTTTCCAATAACATGTTAAACTTCACTCAGACAACATGAGTCCAATTTATGGCTTTCAAACCAGTCATTCAATAGTGAAATTGGGTACATGGTCTGCTTAATAAGTTATACCCTACATTTCAGAATCTAACTATAGTCTGAAAATAAATATATACAGATTACAGATAGTGAACTACAGTGACTTCTGAATGATTAGATGCATAAAAGGAAGAAAACCTATTTGCTGCCAATAATACTAAATTTTGAATCAAACAACTCTTATTAACATGAGAAACAACTTAAGTGAAAAAAGCCAAAGGATGGACAATATGTGATATAAACTTCCCTTTTACTAATATGAACATTTATATAGCCATTTTCTTGTAAATTATGGTTACTGGGATTGAAGTGCAAAGAAGTTTCAATCAAACCTCTGGTTTCCCCTCTTTAGAACCCTCCTCCTTTCCAAGCAGACTCCTTTTTTTGTCAACTTTCAACTTGGGGAGGTATTTCACAACAGCTGAAATAGGAGAGAGAACAGCTTGGTCAAAAAAATGTTAGAAAACATTGTATTTGATAGATTAAATAAATCACGTATTGTAAAGGTGCAAACTTACGATAAGTCATGTCAAAAGCAGAAAGTGGCTGGTATTCAGGGTCACTGGGATCCGGTGGGTAGCCTGAGCGTGCAAAGAAAACATGGGCATAAATGCTCCCATTGTGTTTCACGGTCTGGATGAATTTAAACAAAAGTCAGAATACCAATGAATTATGACACAGGCAAATCAAAGAGAAATTCTGATTCCCAGTTGGAGCATAACATATATATAATAAGTACAAACATAAAGTGGAATAATATAGCAAATAGCACCTCTGATGGATAATATGTCAAAGTTCGAGACCTGGTACTCGATGGCCCCCAAACTGCATATGGAAGATTAGTTTCGTGCCAAACTAGTGCACTGTCATCTGTAAAATCAGTGAATCGTTCTTTTTCGGAAAGATAAAGCCACATGTCCTGGTCCAACGTAGAAAATATAGGTATTTAGACACAAAAACACTAAAAGAAAACTAAATTTGACAAAGTAACGTCATGCTTCAAAACTATTTTTGGAGGGATAATTTTACACATCAATTTAGAACAAAAAACCCTCGGTAACGTGCATTTGTAGAACGTGAAATTCACCAAGGCAAGAGATAACAGACATGTTTACGAATAAACATAAAACAATAAAAAAAAATTGAATTCAGAGTCCATCAACTTGCCCGCCACTAGTAGCTACCATTAGACCATTACAATTCAAGCAATAGCCAGATAACAAGATTAACCACTACTTCAAATCCTTGAGTGCCTTAGTGGACAGTTCGTGAGTATCGTTGGCGCAAAAAAATTCAGTTAAGAAAGACATAAAATAACACCAACAAAAAAGGTACAACAATCCAGGAAAGTAACAAGCAAATAAAGCAGGAAAAGTTGCAAATTTGAGATCAAAAACAGAAAATCATGAAACAAATCCCACTCTTCGGATCAACAAAGTCGATCACAGCACATCCGGAAAAAAAAAAAACAACAAAAACGGTGGTACGATCTACCGACCAGTGGCTCCCCCTTCTGGAAGATGTTGGACATAAGCTGGGACGGATCGGAGGGAGGTCTCTTGGGGCCGAAGAACTTCATGGCGAAGTACCAAAACGCGGCCAACCGTATGATCGCAGTCATCGACTGCGCCAGGCCCCCTCCTCCCTGCTGCTGCTGCTGCCGCCTCCCACCCTGCGGCGGGGCCTGCCCCTGCCCCACCGGCTCCGCCATGGGATTACAATATTTATCTCCCTCGCTTCCGGTGATCGTGCAAGCGGAGAGAGCGAGCGCCGCAGTAGAAGAGGAGTGAGATTCGTTGCACGGCGACTTCTCCTTTTTTGTGGTGGTGGTTGTTGGGTTGGGCCGGGCCGGACCCTGGTTGATGGGCTGGTGGCATTCGATTATCTGACGGCATTGGATGTGTCGTGGACGGTTGAGATTTACTTGTCGGGTTGGAACGTCGATTGAGATATTTTCGGGCCGAAGATTCCGTGTGTATTTTTATAAATTAATTCTGTGCTTTTTGAAATAAAAAAAAATTATAATTTAAAATCATAGTTTAACATTAAAAACTAATTTTTTTTAAAAAAAGCGAACATAATGCAATATCCTCATATACACCTAGATTAATTCTCGTGACATAAAAAAAAAAAAAAAACAACTACAGAATGAACGACGAGTTCAACAATTGAACTACCAGACAATCTCGAAACGCAGCGATCGGGATGAGATGTCTGCTTCCCCCTTCGCGTCATGGAACGCAGCGATCAGAACCCACGCGTTCTACTCCCGCCACGCCGACGCCGTTGTCACCTTCCTCCGCATGCACCGCGCCGGCGTCCGACCGGATCCCTTCGCCCTCGCGGCGGTCATCAAGTCCTCCTCCGCCCTCCCCCCAGGACCACCGTCGTTGCACGCCTTCTCCGCGAAGACCGGCCTCGTCGCATCCTCACCCCCTTTAAAGGCCCTGATGGACCACCACGCCCGGTCGGGCGACATCTTGGACGCTCACAGACTGTTCGATGAAATGGGTCACAGAGATGCCGTGTCGTGGAACATCATGCTGTCCGGTCTCGCGAGGCTGAACCGCTTGACCGCGGCGATGCACCTGTTCCGGTCCATGTTTGTCGAGGTGAGGCCGAGCGATGTGTCGGTTGCGGTCGTGCTCCCGGTGTGCGCACGGCTGAGGGCCCTGAGGCCGGCGGAGAGCGTTCACGGGTACGTGATTAAGACGGGCTTGGTGCACAATACGCTGGTGGGTAATGCGCTTGTGTCCGTGTACGCCAAATGTGGCTTGCTCGTTGATGGGTCGAGGAGGGTGTTCTTCAGTATTGGCTGCAAGGATGTCGTCTCGTGGAATTCGATGATCGCGGGATGTGCTGAGAACGGGTTATTTGAAGAAGCTTTGGAGTTGTTCTTTCAGATGGTTGCTGAAGGTGGTCGTCTTAATTATGCAACGGTGGTGACTGTTCTTCCTCTTTGTGGTTTCTTCCAGAATGGTTGGTGTTGGGGGAAGGAGATCCACTGTCTCGTGCTGCGCCTTGGGCTTGAGGTGGATGTCTCTGTTGGTAACGCCCTTGTGGCACATTACGCCAGGGTTGGAGACCTGAAAGGAGCTGATGACGTTTTCAGGACAACGAATGCTAGAGATGTGGTTTCTTGGAACAGTCTTATTGCAGGTCATGCCTTGAACGGATCACATGGAAGGACACTGAGACTATTTCATGAATTATGCTCAACAGAGATCGAACCAGATTCAGTCACATTTGTCAGTGTTATTCCTGCCTGTGCACATCTACGAGAAGCTCAGGAAGGGAGGAAAATACATGATTTTATTAGAAAGCATTGTGTGCTCTCTCAAGATACAACCATCTTAAATGCTCTTGTGAGTTTCTATGGCAAGATTGCAGACTTAGATGTTGCAATGAAAACATTTTTAGGTATACCAAGGAGGGATTTAGTGTCATGGAATGCAATGCTTACTGCTTATGCCGATAATGAAAAGTGGGACGAGCTCATTGGTTTTTTCAGGCATATGATTGAAAAAGGAACTGTGCCTGATTCAATCAGCATTCTAAATGTTCTTCATGCATGTCCAACTTTTGGTACCAAGATGGTCTGTGAGGTTCATGGGTACTCCATTCGATCTGGTTACATGGACATATCTACTGTTGGAAATGCTGTACTTCATGCATATGCTAAATCTGGAAGTATTAACCGTGCATCCAAAACTTATGAGTGCTTACCTAGACGCAATGTGGTTTCTGCCAATACAATGATTTCTATATTAGGTGATCATGGTCTCTGGAAAGAGGCAGAAGACGTTTTTGGCAGGATGCAAGAAAAAGACTCAAACTCATGGAATTTGATGGTTCAGGCTTATGCACAGAATGATTGTTTTGATCAAGCTGTTGGCTTGTTTCAGGCATTGTGGCATCAAGGACTGCGACCTGATGCTGTGAGCATTATGAGTGTTCTACCAGCTTGTATACAATTGGCCTCCATCCAGCTTGTAAAGCAATGCCATGGTTACATGATACGTACTTTACTCAACGACCTTCATCTTGAAGGAGCTCTTTTGGATGCTTATGCCAAGTGTGGAAGCATTAAGAATGCACATAACCTGTTTCAAATGAAACCTAACAATGACATCGTCATGTTCACAGCCATGATTGGTGGATTTGCAATGTGTGGCATGATGGAAGATGCACTTAGAGTGTTCTCTTGGATGCTTGATCTGGGAATAAAGCCAGACCATGTTGTAATGACTTCTCTTCTATCTGCTTGTAGCCATGCAGGTTTGGTAGATGAAGGTTGGAAGCATTTTAAATCGATCAATGAGATTCATGGTATTAAATATACAATGGAACACTATGCATGTCTAGCTGACCTTCTTGCTCGTAGGGGACAGCTAAAAGAAGCACATGCTTTTATAAAATCCATACCTTGCACAGCCAATGCAAGCATATGGGGTACACTTCTTGGTGCATGCAAGAAACATGGAGAGGTGGAGATTGGCCAAATAGCGGCAGAAAATCTTTTCAACATCGAGGCTGAAAATATTGGAAACTACATTGTTATGTCTAATATTTATGCTGCAGATGGGAAATGGGATGGTGTTGAGGAAGTAAGAAAGCTCATGAAGTCCAAGGAGCTGAAAAAACCGGCAGGATGCAGTTGGACTGAGGTTGAAAAGATGCTGCATGTCTTTATGGCAGGTGATATATCTCATCCCCAGAGGTCCATCATTGACTTTATGCTGAAAACTTTGGATAAGCAGATCAAAGAGCCATTGATATACGACGAAAACATAATGGTATACATTTAGCTATATGTTTGGAGTTTCAGACAAATGCTATTAAGAACAAAGCCAATTAGATCATGATGGGATAACGTAGCTAGCTTTTTAATCTTGTGAAGGAAGAGATTTTGGATTTGAATCTAAGCAAAAACATTACCACTGTTAAATAAAGCATAAGTAGATCCAGAAAGAAATTACTAGTGTGATGGTAAGCACTAAATACTAAAATGTGGGTTCAGAGTACAATTCTCAAACAATGGTGTCCGTAAGATGGTAAAAAACAATGACAACAAAGGTGCAAGCTGGGCCAACAAGTACTGAAAGTATGAGCTGAAATTTTGTAGGAATATTACTTGATTTTCTGACACAGCTGATCTGTAATAGTCAACACTGTAAAGTATCGCATAATTGCTCTCAAGGGCTTGAAAATGATCGACCCTGCTTTACATTTTGAAGTCAAGAACATAGAGAATCAATTGATTTATTGTATCATCAGATTGACAGTTTTCTTCATTTGTGAAGAATTATTGTATGGGTCTTGTTCTTTCCACTCAACATGGATAATATCATGATAGCCACTTTTTTCAAGGGATTGGAAAAAAACTGTTGTTCTTTTATTTCGTGAATAAAAGTGCATAGGTCAGGGATACAATCTATTCCACACGAAAATGCATTCTATGGTCCTTGACAGTATCAAAGGCAGCAAACCAACACACCTATCAACCTATGGCTATTAACCCTTCTTGAAGAATGCAAGCTTTATTGGGGGTGTGTTTGATCTCTGGACCTGTGTAATAGAATTCAAGGAGTTTCAGAAATCTGGGATGTTTTACAACTTCTAATTATTAGAAACTGTTGCTGTTTGAATCAGCCAGAGCCTTACAACTTTCACAGATTGCAGTATATCTGAAAAAAAAAGGAAATGTTGCTGGTGATTAATGATAGGATCCAAGGCCATGAGAAGGGCCAGCCTCAATCAAAATCATCTGCATGTTCATAAGTTGACATGGGAAGGTTTGTGCATCTAGAAGGTGCACGACTTTTTAGTTAGAACAAATTCAGACTTATAATGACTATTGAAAGTCATGGTTCATAGAAAAGCAAATTCCTTTGCATCTAAAAGCATGATGTCCATTTCCTTGAATTTCAAAGGAGTTCACAAAAATCTCTAGGGAAGATGTTGATATGCTTATTTTCTTTTATATATTTTTATATAAATTTCTAATTTTTTAAAAACCAATATTTTCTTCAAATTTTTAATATAATATAATTTTAGAGTATAAAATTATTTAGTATTATTTTTGAGAACGAATAAGATATTTGGTATTATAAATAAAAATGTGAATATCATAGTCTACAAATATAATAGATATAAAATAATTATGAATTATTATAAACAAAATATGATTGTATTTATATTATAATAAAATATAACTTATTTAGTATTAATTTAATAGTGTATAATTTTTGCTATGTTTTTGTCTTTGATGATATTATATTTACTTAGTAGTATATCAACTATTCTAAAAATTTATATTCTGGAACTAAATTACATATGATAGTTATTTTATTATTTAGTAGTTATGAAATATAAGCAGTTTTATAAACTAAATATTTCGTATTACACTTTTTTTGATGGGTCTATAAAGATATTAGTTGAAATATGATCCAATAAAATAACTTTCTGTTATAATATTTTATTTTTATTAATGGTAAGTTTTTGTTAATTTAATAGTAAATAATTCCTTGAAATAAGATTAAAAAATGATCATCAAGTCTTTCTAGCTTTCATCTTTATTATTTATAGATTAAAACTTCAATTTCATCTGAATTTTTTGGATATGCACAGATGTTAGCAATTTCTTTTGAATGAAAATATCAGAAAAGTTGATCATAGAAGTTACATTTTTATGTTTGCAAATTCCTATAAATTATCAACTCCAGAATTTATTATAATGTTGATTGTCGTGCACAAATAAACTTAGGTTTTTGTTTAGTTGATGATAATATTGCATGTAATGTAATAACTAAATTACATATTTTAACAAGATATATTTGGGTTTTTATAATATTAGACTTTAGAAGTTGATTGTAATAAGAAACAAAGTTCTATCACCCAACTAATCAAACATGACCTTAGATGATAAAACTGAATCCTTGTAGAATCTTATAATTAATTTGTCTAATTATCAAACATTGTAATTTAAAATAGTATTGTAATTTAATTACATTACATATAAGATAATGATCAATTAAATATGACTTAAGTAGAATTTATGATAATACAGGAAGTAAGAGATATATGCATATCAAAACTTGTGCCTCAGGTCCACAATGTCTGAGATGAATCCATGGAACATGCAGGCAGACACAAGTTCACAATATGCGGTGGACAACAGAACAGAAGAATTACATGACTCAATGACTGTTGCAGCAGTTTGAAGGCAGAACGCATGCTGACTGATGCAGTTCTCATTATATTGGCTAGCCACTGGAAACACACTTGAATCCGCAGCAGATCATCAACCTGATCATGAACATGAACAAGCAGAGGATCACATCAACCACAATGATCTTCTTTGGCTGCTGCTGCAACCACAACATCCAAGCTGTCTGCTGGCTCTGGCTTTTCCACAACCTGAATGTGCCTGTTTGCTCTGGACTTGTACCAACATCAGCACCCCTAGCTTTGGCAAAGTGAACTTGGTTGCCAGAGTCATCTGATGCCCTTTCCTTCATCTTCTCCTTGTCAAGCTTGTCGCTAAGCAGCGGTGTCTTCGGCCCCTCACTGCATCCAGTCCTTGACAACTTCTTCCTGTATGCATGGCTGATATATTTGAGGAATTTCAGTAATTCTTGGCTGCCAATTCCTGAATTTGCAATGACAAAATAGGTACACTCATTCTCCATGAGGAAACCATGTGCTCTTCTTCTGGTGGAATGGAAATACCAAGAATGGAACTGTGGGGCGTTCTCCAAACACAAATCTGCAAAGTATTCCAGCTGGCTATCTCCATTGCTGTAACAATAGAGCTTCTTCTTCCCATTAAAAACACAGCAGTAATGGATTGCTGCAGAACCAGCGGAGGTGCCCATCATGATTCCATTGGAAAGAAGAGGCACAACCAAATTCTTGGATCCCATCAATCCTCCGTTGAGTGGTAACTTTCAATTTCTGTCTACTCCAATCCAGGTACAGATTTCTTTGAACGAGGAGGTGATGTTCTAGCAATAACAGCATGTACCTCAGAAATTATGATGGAAAGGAAGAGGAAAGAAGAAGAATCACACTGAGAAACAAACAATTTGGTAAGTGTGTGGGGTGCCAACAGTAAGGGTTGCTATCAAATATTTTAGTCTTTTCAAGCAGACAAATGAAGGAAAAAGAAGCTTGCATGTTCTGATATTGCACAGGAAGAAAAGGACTCAAACCCAACAAAGGGAGGCACCTGATCAATAAGATAACAGTTAATGGTGGGCAAAGCTACCAGAAATCATCCACAAATTAACTTGTATCATCAACTCCCCCATATTTTACACTTTCAAAGAAGCAGTTTGTCTATGGGTAGGAAGGAAAGCATCCCTTCCATTAAAATATAGCTGAATACGGTTGAGGAGGAGGAAGAACAAACCAAAGCATGAAAGCAACGTATGAGTGTGGCAGCCATTGGCTTGCTTGAAAGAAACAAACAATCGTCCTCCACACTATTTAGAGAGAAAGACGTGTAAACTTAGGACTCATTTGTTACTTTAATAACTATGAAAAATTAAAGTTAAAAGTAATTTTACAAATAATATTAGAGTTGTATAATAAATTGTAAAGTGAAAATTTATGTATGAGAATTTGTATGGTGATGATAACGTGTAGGGATTTGTGAAAAATTGGAGTTAGAATTGATCAAACAAATGTGACCTTAGATTAAAATATTTTAAGGTCTGTTTCTCTGTAAATCTAGAGAGAAAAAGATGTGTTTTTAGCAAATAGAATGAATAAAGATATGATGATATTTATGAGAAAAAAATAAAATTTATGTTTCATTTTTAATCACTTATATATTAAAACTTTATGTATTTGTATTGATACTTGTAAAGTTCCATTTTTATCAATGTTCTTACTTTACTAGTATTTATACTTCATTTTGACAACTTTCTTTTAATTTTTGTAAAGTTTAGAAGTTTTTTTATTTTTGATGTCATACACAAACAACTCTCTTTTCCCTACCTTTTGACGATAAATGATTCTTTTAATATCTTCTAATGATACTTATAGAAAATTGATTTTATAAGTGTTCAATCTAATGTTAAAAATATATTAAGATTAATTCTCATTATCTTCTCTCTTTCTTTTTTAAACCTTTCTACCTTTCTTCTTAATTTCAAATTAGAACACTAAAATTACTAAATTCCTCATTTCAATAAGGAGAGTAAAAATTCAAAAGAATATCTTATATTTATACATCTATAAAATCGATTTTCTACAAGTACAATTAGAAAATTGAACCCTTTTTCCTTTACTTTTTTAATACTTTAAGATACCACAACCCAGTCCTAACCATTTCTACCATCGGTGGTAGCATCATGTGATCTCTTTATAAAATTCATGATCTCTATTTTTTATAATTATAATAATTTTCTCACTTATCAAAACTAAGATTCTAATAAAAACTACAAACATAACTACACCTGACCAACTGCATCTGCATCCACCAATCTCTACGTTCATTTCAAAGCAGGGAGTTAGCTTCACAAGGTCTCCATGTGCTGATGAAGTTGAAAATCAAGGTTTTGTGCTCTTTTATTCGTTTAACTTTATTGTTTCGCAGCTGGAACACATTTATTTTAATCGTACTGTCGTTTATCTTGTAAAAAAAAGAGGAAGTCCTCCATGTGACTAGGAAATATTATTCCATATAGCACACATTTTTTATGTTGGAAGACTTGTAAAATCTGAACTTTGAAGTTTGAATTAAAAAAAAAAAACATGTCGGCACAGAGTTGTGTGCAGACAATATATTAGTCAAGGATCTAAACAGCAGTTGTATGCAAACCATAGATTAAGTTTCATTTAATAACAAAGTATTTTAATTCTAATAATTATAGAGAATTAAAAGTAAAGGTAATGAAAAAAATAGATTGAAATTGTAAAATAAATTGTAAAAGAAAAATTTGTATATAAATATTTATATAATAATGATAACGTATAAAAATTTATAAAAAATTAATTTCACAGTAACAAGCTTATTATCAAATAAAGCCAATACACTGCAGCTGAGAGATACCATTGTTTTTTTTTTTATGCATATAAAATCACTTCTGATCCAATGCATGGAAGATTCGAAAGCACTGCCATAAATAATGTTTTGCCAGGCTGACTGATTCTTGCATGAAAGGGGTCAATAATAGAGTGAATTCCTGGATGAAGATGTGAATGGAAGTAAATTATAGAAAATTGAGCACCTTGAGTAATTTTATATTGTCCATCAAAGTTCAGAAAATAGAAAGTTGATAACGAAGAGATGGATTGCTCCTTGTTTTGAATCACACCTTTTCAGGGCACAATAAATATGTCAGAATGACATTGCATTTATTTCCACAGTACGAAAGAAACACCGGAATGAGAGATGCAGCAGAACCAACGTAAATATGACACCGGACCATAAGCTTACAATATGCACTTCAGGTAAGATTCGTAAGGTGAACAATGCCTGACAAGGGAAATGAAGGTATTCTCTCTACAAAAATCAAAGGTGGGGCAGAATCGCACGGAAACTATTTGAATTTTGAGATTGATGTACAAGTATGGCTCTGATTCCGTGCAAAAAGAAGAGAATGCACTGCACTGGCTGCTGCCAAAGATGAAATAACCAGGCAGTCACCCAAGACATGAAGGGGGCACCCATTTAAAATCCAATGCATCTGTGAACAGGCTTACCATAGAAGAATACACACACATACACCAAATTTAGTTCCCTATCTTTTTTGTTCTTTGCCTTGGTCAAATGATCAAACCAACATTCTAGGCAGGTCCATGTGTACCAACTTCATTTACAGCTCGGCATTCTGCATCCCGGCTACATTCTTCACATACTTCTGTACATAAACAGATGTCGTTCCCCACTTCTGTTACAGTGTCACACCGAGCAACACTACTGCTCTCTCCGGACATAGCTGGGTAAACTACCTGGACTCGGTGTTCTTCATTTGTTTGTCCCTCTAGAGCATCTCCTGGCCTTTCGGGATCAGTAAAATCTACTGCAGCCTTTGGGGTTGGAATGAGGGAGGCTCGGCAAAGTGGACAGGTGATGTTTTTTGAAAGCCAGTTATCGATACATTCGACATGGAATGTGTGACCACATGGGGGTATCCTCTTAAGCCGGTCATTTGACTTGTAGTCCCCTAAGCAAACAGAGCATCTGTCATATCAAAAGAAAAACCATACTTAAGAATGCAACATTTGGACTAGCTAGATATATCAAGACAGTTTGCATGGTGAATCAAGAGATATGCTAGAAGAATAAATATCAACTGCAAACGAAGAAAGAGACCGGTTCATCACGAAATAGTGATGGCTCACAACATAGCTCCTCTGGTTCAAATGAGTTTCCATGGTAGAAATATTCTCTGTAATTGTTTATGAACTCTCCTTAGAAGGGTGCAAGCACACAGTATTTTTCCACTTTCTTTCACTCGATACATTATATTGGTTATATCTCTCCAAGCAATGCTTTCTTTGGGGTTTGCAAATGGATCCAAGGTGTCAATGAGAAAAGAATAAAAGATACCACGAGACCTGATTTCCATGGTAATAGATAAAAACTAACAAGAGGCTCTTGTTAGTTTGACAAAAAAACTGAACAACAAGATCCTCTTAAAATGGCAACAATGGAGTTCATAGCCATATACCCATTATGGTATTAAGTTAATAAGTCATACTAAACTATGGAAAAGGGAAATTAAGCAAAACTACGGCATGTAACTAAAATCACGAAAAACAATTTGGATTTAGGCTAGATAGGTCAACAATGGAAACTATTTATTTATTTAGGATTTTAGAATTAAGAGGAAAGACCTCCATATGGTTTTCATTGATTTAAAAAAACTTACAATAAAGTACCTAGAAATGTATTATAGTGGGACCAATTAGAAGAGAAACTAAGAAATTTCCAATAGACATAGGTTTACACCAAGAGTCCTCTTTAAGTTCATATTTGTTCATCTTGTTTATAAATGAAACAACCAAGGAAATTTAAGATACCCTAAAGTATGCTATTTGTTTATGACATAATTTTTGCTGATGAAAATAAGTTAGGAATTAATTCTAAATTAGAATTATGAAGAGATACCTTAGAGTCCAAAGGATTAAATTGAGTAGGTCAAAAAATGAATATATATGGAATGTAAGTTCAACAAAAGTAAGAATAATGATGGAGGTATATATTTAGAAGGTCATGAGATTCATAAAAATAAGACTTCTAAATATTTAGGATTTATAATAAGTAGTAATGGTGACATTAGAGAGGATGCTATTCATAAGATTAAAGTAAGATGAATGAAGTGAAGAAATGTTTTTGAAGTTTTTTGTAAACCACATGACATGTCAAGTCAAAACATAAACATGAATCACTGGATGCCTGTTTCATTCATAAGTCACCAAAACACACCAAAATCCACTTTTAGTGGACGTTGCAAAACCAAACTGCACAAGTTTACCCATAGTTCAACAACAAAAAATCAGAAATTCCACATGATTGAAAGGCATGGAAAGGAATGAAGTAGACATTGAGGAATCCGCAACATGTTCACCGCCATGAATTATTAATGTGGCTTTTGAATGTAGATCTTGTATTAAGACAGAACCACAGATACCATGGCTGCATGACAAGTTCTTTTCAAACACACTCTGAATTATGTGAAAATAGCAACAAACATGGCAACAATTCGGTTGAGTGGCCAACAAGAAGCATCTAGGTGCCTTTTACACAACCAGCAGGAGTCAACGTTGGCATCAATGGTGTAATTCAGGAGAATTCAATGGAAAAGAGCTTATGCTTGGAGTAGAAACTGTGAGTTATCTAAGACTTAAATTTGAACTTACTGTGTTTCTCTGATCAAGAAACTTTCCTTGAATACCAGAACAGGAAGCATCTCCCTGACCTCTTTCTTAAGTCCAGGCTCCAGAACCTCGCAGAGCAGAGAAGAAGAAGAAGTAGAAGAAGCAGAAGAAGAAGAAAAATCCATTAAGAAAACACTTTTTTGCAATATTTCCACCAACAAGCAATAGGGATGACAGACAACTCACTCTAGGCATCTCTTCCCTGCCCTGATAAGATATCCTCATCCTCAACGAGGCCCAATTCGCCCTCCGTCGTCTCAGGTAGAACAAGTAGAACAGTAACAGGAGTATGAATGTGAAAAAGACAGGCACAGAGAAAATAAAGGCTTGGTAGAGTTTCAGCTCAGGGGAAGAATCTGAGCAGAAGGCTGGAGGATCTGGAGAATTACAAGACATCACCGAATTCGTGGTTAAGGAGGCTTGGACCTCAAAATCCCATAAGAAACAAAAAAAAAAAACCAAAAGGAGGAGAGGGATAAGAAGGTGAGGGTGCGAGAGAAGAAGATGATGGAGAAACTACAGACAAGTGGAGTAAACGACCAAAAGAATAAAGAGGAAGAACGAACCCTAAAAAACCTGCTCACTTCCCAAACTAAAATACGCAAAAACCAAGAATTTGATCGGAAATGAGACAAAAGTACACCGCTCCTACAGATAATAAAAAATGAAGCACCCAAATCACACAATGGAAAAACGAACCCTTCCAATCATACCCAACACAAGAAATCCCAATCAAAGAAAGAACAGGTCACTGCTTCCCCACCCCAGCAATACGCTACAAATAAAGATTCTATTCACTCCGCGATGATTGGCGATTGGGCCTGTTACCAGAGACGATTCAACAGCGGCGAAAGGGTAACAATCAAAACTCACAATTTGTCAAATCCGGACAATGAGGAGGAGTCCAGATGAGACAACGACGCAGGAGGAGTGAAGGGAAAGCAAGAGCAGTGTGCCTGTGTTGTGCGCGGGAGGAGAGACGTATGTACCTCCCGTCTCGTACTCGCCCACAAATCCAACAGGTGTGGTGGTGGAGAAGGAATGGACAACACGCCACCGGAGTGCCCACAGCCTGCAGCTGATGGCGAGGGACGACCAACGCCGACGATCCGGTGCCGGCCCTGGGATATGGACCTCACCGTCCTCTGTACCTTTCACGGCTTGACGACACCTGAATGTTGCCTTCTGACGAAAATTTAAAAATATGTTTAACAATAAATAAGACCAACATTTTTAACAATATTTATATTACGAAGACCAACATATGTTAAAAATATTTAATTTTAAAAATATTTTAACAATAAAAAAAATGTTAAATTTTTTTATTAATTTTTAAATAAGACCAACATTTTTTCAACCGAAAATATTACGAAGATTTAAAATTTTAAAAGTAAAATAAATAAAATTGATCAACGTACCATTTATTTAAACGTTTTTTTATTATACATCACACCTACCTACCTACGCATAACAATATTTATCAAATATCTTTATTATTTTATAAAAAATTATATTAAAAATTTACATCATAAATTTTATATTTTTTAAAAATATATCAATTATATTTTACCTACTTTTACTGTTTACTTAAAGTTATACGATAAAAATTTATATTTAAATTTTTTTTGAAAGAATTGATTCGTACAAAGCATTTCCAAACGAGTTTTCAATCACCTTTTTTTTTAATCTCGTTTGTTTATGAGTTTTTTTTACTGTACATCTTTATTTTTTTTACGTACATTAATATTTATAAATAATTTTAACATTTTATATTAAAAAATTATATAAAAATATTTACATTATAAATTATATAATTTTTATAATAAAAAAAAGTGAATATCACTCCACTTAATTATACCTCTTAAATAATCACATCAATATTTACGATAAACATTAATGTTAACATTTACGATAAATTATCGATATTTAATTTTAATCAATATATTTTTTACGTAAATTCTACGTGGTACGTACATTTCACATTCGCACACGGATTTAATTGATTTTAATCAATAT
>JAMKPZ010000356.1:0-88686 GCA_024699675.1 Amphibolis antarctica | reverse complement strand
ATATATATATATACACCTCAGTCTATTTAATCTTACTTCAAGTATATATAGATAAGAAGTCTGATAATGTCGAAGGGTTCGTCAGTAAGTATAAAGCTAAGCTTGAATCGAATGGGGCAGTCGTTGCCACATCTCGGGTGTTCGAGACGATGAGGGCGGTCGTGATCACTACCCCCGGCGGCCCGGGGGTCCTGGAGGTGAGGGAGGTGGACGACCCCGCGGCGCTCGCCGACGGGGAGGTCCTCGTCAAGGTGGAAGCCGCGGCCCTCAACCGAGCCGACACCTTGCAGCGGAAGGGCTCGTACCCCCCGCCCCCTGGTGCCAGCCCCTACCCCGGCCTCGAATGCTCCGGCACCGTGCTCGCCGTCGGGAAGGACGTCCGCCGCTGGAAGTCCGGAGATCGGGTGTGCGCGCTGCTTTCCGGTGGAGGATACGCGGAGAGGGTCGTTGTGCCGGCGGGGCAGGTGCTTCCCGCCCCGCGGAAGGTTTCGCTGGTGGAAGCCGCGTGCTTTCCGGAGGTGGCGTGCACCGTGTGGTCCACCGTCTTCATGATCAGCCGCTTGTCCTCCGGCGAGTCTTTCTTGGTCATAATTCCTGCATTCCTTCTCAATTTCTTCCTTTTTTGTTTTCTCTGCCGCTTTTTTTTTTTGTATTAAACAAATTATTTGAGTTTTAAGCCCGGAAGCATCTTGCCGCATTACCTGTTGTGCATTATGTGGAGCTTAGAATGTATAAGCGTGTTGTTTCATTTATATTGTTTACGTGTGTGTTATTTTTTATCATCACACATATACACAATTATGATCTTCGAAGATATACATACAACACACGAGTAGGGTTAGCACTGAGCGTTTGGAGTGAAATTTAGTAATGCAAGGCAAAATAATGAGGATATAACGTTAGGTGGGCACTGAATTAAATCTATAATGGTTTCTAGGATCCATAATCACTAAAATTTGGGATATCAGGGAAAATGTTTCCCATAGAATTAAAGTAGGTTGGCTAAGATATATAAGCACGTCTAGAATATTGTACAATCAAAAAACACTTACATTAAAACAAAAATCTTATAGGAAATCTGCATGTTCAACCATTCCTTATGATAGGATGGCAAGTTAATAACGAAAATGTTCAAAAAAAGGGGTTTAGTTGAGATGAGAATGTAAATGTGAATGAGTAGTGACATTCTAAATGATAAATTAGAAAATTGATTTAGGATAAAATGAGAGAGAGAGAGAGAGAGAGATTTATCTTACGTGTTTAGAAAATCTGGATTGTACGATGAAGTTGGACAGAAATAAAAAAGACGAGACGATTGGAAGTCTTTGTGGTTAGAGACAATGAAAATTGAATATATAATATAGTAGAGAACATAACATTGGATATGGATAAATGGAGAGAAAGGATTTATATTTTTGGCATCATAGCGAGATTATGTCATTGGTCTCTTGAATGTTGGAAATGCTTGTGTACTTACTATTGTACAGTTGATCAAACACAATTAAGATTTGACTTATTTACCAAAGAAAGCTAATATATCTTATGGTTGTTAACACCCAAAGATAAATTCATGTGTTCGAAGACCATTTGGGCATCTAATTTATGGGTGAGGACACTTCCCTACAATCAAGATGAAATTGATAACGTAGATAGTCAGAGCAGCCAAGGTTCAGTACGTTAAGGTGAAGTTGAGTCTAATTTGGTCCCAAAATATTTTTAGAGAGAGGGAGCTGACCGTACTGTAGTCAAGGGTAGTAGTGATGTTGGCTAGCCAAGCTCCCCCTGTCAGGTCAATGATCCTAGGATAGCTCCTTATTTGTAGGCTCCTTCAGCACCTGATCCACTAATCAGTCCCATCTTGGCAACACCTAACCACACTCTTTCCCCGGCCCCTCCAAGAAATCACTTCTTTTGAAAATATTTTATTTTTCTAGGCATGTTTTTTATAAGTTTGCACTGTCTCATGGTGAGGTTGGATTGATTGAATTGTATGGGGACAGTCGATATTCAAAATCCCTACCTATTTGATATTGTAAAATGTTCGTTGTTGCATGTAACACTGTGAAAAGAGGATATGAATAATCTGTATCCTTTGTAAAAAATGTTTCATTTCCTGAACTAGTCTTCATTTCATTTAAATAATGGAACTCTTACAAAAAAATAATCGCCTATTTTCTGTACATAATGAGAAGCTTTAATTTCTGCAAAAACATTTTTCAAGCATCATTAATCATGGAATCGAATTACAGATCCATGGTGGATCTAGTGGAATTGGCACGTTTGCTATTCAGATTGCCAAATACCGTGGAGTAAAAGTATTTGTTACTGCAGGTCTGAATGTTCTGATTTCGAATGTAGTTTTATTTTCAAAAAGAATATGTCCATTACATGCATAATTTATTTCAGGCACCTCAGAGAAATTAGCATTCTGCAAGGATCTAGGTGCTGATGTCTGCATCAATTATAAGTCAGAAGACTTTGTGTCCAGGGTGAAGGAAGAAACTGACGGAAAAGGTAGCTTATTTTAAAGTTCTGTCTGCCCATTTTTTGCCTCTGTTGGATATTCAAATGTACAAGTGTTCTCGTGCAGGTGTTGATGTTATATTGGATAATGTTGGTGGGCCTTACTTCCAGAGAAACCTTGATAGTCTTACTGTTGATGGCAGACTGTTTATTATTGGTTTTCAGGGAGGAACCATAACAGAAACTAATCTTGCTTGTATTCTGGCAAGGCGTCTTACAGTGCAAGGTAATTAATATATGTTGTGGACATTTCCATGTTACCCATGTTTAATGTCGATTAATAAGTCCTCATGTTGTACAAGATTCATAGCTAATTGAATTTTTGAGCATTCCCTTTCTTAGTATCTTGAAAACTCTATTTGAATGCTTCTAATGATATTTTTGTAATACTGGTGCATGTAAGTGTTCTTTTACATTCTTCTGTTTTCATAGGGGTCTGTTGGTTAATTCCCCCCTTGTTGAAATGAAGGCTACCTTAAACAGGAAGGAAAGTGTTTCCACAATAAAGCATCGACCCCTTTGATATTGTCAGCAACAATTTCCATCTCCACCCACCATGACTACATCCTTCGGTCACACCACCAAGTCCATCCAAGCTCCTTTCTATCATTGGCTCCTGTTCTTGAAACCATCAAAGCATCAGGAGATGCTACCTCTTAAACTCCAATGCCCTTACTTCCCATCGCCACTGTCCACAACTTCAGGCCCTTCTTCCATTGCCTCCAAAGCCTTTTGAACTCCCACACTGTGCCACCACTGTAGGACTAAGTGTCGGCCTCTCACACCAAACAACTATTCTCTTCTTTACAGTTAAACTCATTAAGGGGAGAAAAGATGAAGAATGACTTGGGGGGGGGGGGGGTGGTATGTGATTTTTAAAATGGAAAAAAAGAAAGTTTAAAAAAGAGGGAGAAAGTTTTTAAAAATGATGAAAGTTTAAATAAAAAAGAAAAAAATCAAAAAAAAATCAATACATTTATTGTCAACCTCGGATTTTCTTTTGCTTGTTTCTGGTGTGAGTCTTGTGTTAAAATAATCTTGTTCCATTAGAATAATTGTTCTTTACAAGACTAGTCTATTGGCATTTGACAATGTTGCTGTATTGGTACTTTGGATGATTTAATTAGTGATCATGTTAGTATTTGCAAATTCCTTTTCTTATATGTAGTAGGTACATGCCTTTGTTCGTGAATGTCTACTGTGCAATCAGATAAATTGACCTTTATTCCTTCGTGCATATCAAAGTTACATAATACTACTGCTTCTTTTTCTATGGTAGCCATTACAATCTGTGCCCGTTTAGTAGCTACTGTAGCTGTCTATGCTTATTTTGTCATTTATTATTATATATTTAAGTTTGTTTCAAGTTGGATATCCTAAATGCTCTGGCTTGAGGGATAATGCTAGAATGTATAAATAAATGAATCCTTATATGGATCGTAGGATTAAATTAAGCTAAAGTTTCGTGTGACTTTAGTCTCATATGGCTTATTATTATGTAACTTCAACATATAGAGGCTTCTTATTAGATAATGCTATTTTTTACTTTTGTGCTTCACTAACTGTAATATATGTTTCCTTGAAGATTGCCCAACTGATTTCGGCATCCATTGCTCTATGCGAAGTCTGTTTTTCTTTGCAATAGTGTGTCCTAGAGAGCCTGAGAAATTGGTTCTGGGAGGATGAACTAGTCGGATGACCGGTTCAAGGAATTTCTTACCGGTGTTTTGTCGGTGCAGCTGCTGGTTTAAGGAACAAGAGCTCCGAAAGCAAAGCAAAGATCGTGGAGGAGGTGGAGAAGTTTGTCTGGCCGGCCATTGAAGAAGGTAAGGTGAAGCCTGTGGTTTACAAGACCCTTCCTTTCTCCGAAGCCGCAGAAGCACATAGGCTGATGGAGAGCAGCGTCCACATTGGCAAGATTCTGCTCCTTCCATGAAAAGGTAATCAACAAACGCCATTGTTACAACAGCTCTACTGTGTAATGTGTAAAATTTTCAGGTTGACCTTTACCACGTTCATTTCAAAAACCGTCCTCTTAGTTCTGCCATTTAGAACCGATGTATTGGTTTTATGTATCTGAATTACTGGTTCTTATGCAATTGCACGTTTGGCCTGAGGCTTTTGCAGTTTTTGCATTTTTCATTAGCAGTTCGTGTTTGGTGAATGATGGGTATTTAGCTGCTAATTTGGTTTACCATTAACCAGGTTAAAAGATTTGCTGTAAACAAATTTGAATCATGAAATATATTAGTAAAGCTTGAATAAGGTTTTTTTAAAATTTTATCACAAGGTATTTTTTAGGGTTCTTTGGAATTTTTATCAATATTGCATTTACATATCACATCTCTAGAAAATCATTTTTTTCTGGAACTCGTCTTCAAATTGGTCTTGTTGGAAATAGAATTTCTATGCGCTTGTTATTACAACTTTTCAGAAAAAACTAACTTGTTGAAGAATAATGTTGTTTGCAATTTTTTGGGGTTTATGTGTAAATAAAAAATTACGAGAATGCCCTTGTAAATCTTTATATATATATATATATATATTTGTATTCACACAAAATTACTAATGGAGATGATTTTCAGACAATGACTTCGTTTGGGAATAGACAATTTTTAGTTCTAACAACTGTGAACATGTAAAGAAAGATAAAGAAAAGAAAAAAAACTGTGGATATGTGGAGTTGAGGGTAGTTTTATTATTAATGATTTTAGAATCTTATAGTAGATTATAAGATAAAAATTTATATATTAAAATTTATACGATGAAATTTGAAAATGTATGAAATTTCATTTTCCAACGGTACTACCATGTCAAATGTGGTTCCAAATACAACCCAAGGTCTTTTGTTTTTATCATCAATTTTCATGTAATTAAATGACATTCAAACCTTGGATATATTATAATGTCTATGTTTTTATCATTATAACGTACATAATTTGACTGCAAAAAATTATTTTTTTTAAAAAATACCACTTAACTAACTAAACGTAAATACTATTTATAATGATTTTTATGTATTAATAATGACAAAGAGTGATTTTAATAACTAAAAGAAGTTTGAAGACAAACTTTTTAAAATTTTGACTTCTGCTTAATTTTTATTTCTATTTGAGTTTCAATTCTTTAATAATACATATAGAAAATTAATTTTATAAGTATCAAAATTTAAATAATTCTTTTAAATTTTTATATTTTATTGAAATAGAATAATTTGATAATTTTAATATTTTAATTTAAAATTAAAGAAAGATGTAGAGATATTTAAGTGAGAAAGAAAGAAATTAATGAAAATCAATTTTAATATATTTTTAATCATTAAATTAAGATATCATTCACTTTTTCTTACTATCAATTTTAAAAAATATTTTTTATGATGATATTTATATTATTTAATTCGTTTCTCTTGTTACAAAATTATTTATTTATTATTATTATTATTTTTCCCACTTTCGAAAGGTTGGTGAACGTTCCGCGCGTATTTATATAATCAATTTTGACGATATTATTCCTTTCTCTTTTCATGTCTTCAGACAGACCTGAACGTAAGAACAACCCTAGCGGAGGATTTGATCTCCGCTCGTCTCACCGTTCGCCGACGATTCATCCACCGCGACGGCGAGAATTGTCCATGGAAGCGGCGTCGAAGCGGCGGTCTGGCAGGCGGACGGCGGGGGGCCGGAACTACGACGAGGCGCTGCTGGACGAGCTTATCCAGGACCACATCGGCGGGTCGTCGCCGAGGAAGCGCAAGGGGAGGACGTTGAGGGAGAGGGAGAAGGAGACGGAGTTGGAGGCGATGCTGGCGCTGTCTCTAGGGTTCCCCATCGATGCGCTGCTGGAGGAGGAGGTGCGGTGGGGTGTGGTGGCGGGCCGGGACGCGGCGGAGCAGAACGACTACATCGTGGTGAGGAACCACATCCTGTCCCGGTGGAGGATCGGCAACGTCAGGTCCTTCCTCACGAAGGCGGAGGTGAGGGAGAGCGTCAGCGCCGAGTACGACGCTCTCATGTGCAGGGCCTACGACTTCCTCCTCCACAATGGCTACATCAACTTCGGTGTGTCGCTCAGGATCCTCCTCGACCATCAGCAGCTGAACCAGCACAACGCCGTCGAGAACTCCGTCCTCGTCGTTGGCGCGGGCCTCGCCGGCCTTTCCGCCGCTCGCCAGCTCCTCGGCTTCGGTTTCAGGGTCCTGGTTCTCGAGGCGAGGGACAGAGCTGGCGGGAGAGTTTTCACCCGCAATATGGGCGGCGCGGCCGTGGAGCTTGGCGGCAGCGTCATCACCGGCATCCATGCCAACCCTCTCGGGGTCCTCGCGAGACAGCTCTCCATTCCGTTGCACAAAATCAGGGACTCCTGCCCTCTCTACCGCCCCGACGGCACCCCTATCGACCAGCAACTGGATCTCCACGTCGAGGCCGTCTTCAACGCGCTGCTCGAGAAGGCCGCCCAGCTGAGGGCCATCGTCGGAGACTCCGCCGCCAACGACGGTGTGTCCCTCGGCTCCGCCGTCGACATGATCCGGAAACTCTATGGTGCGCTCCCCAGCAAGGACGAGAGGGAGCTTCTCAATTGGCATCTCGCCAACCTCGAATTCTCCAACGCCGGCTGCCTGTCCGACCTCTCCCTCGCCCACTGGGACCAGGACGACCCCTACGAGATGGGCGGAGACCATTGCTTCCTCGCCGGCGGTAACTGCAGACTGATCGATGCGATGTGCAATGACGTTCCCATCCTCTATGGCCGGACGGTGTCATGCATCCGGTACGGAGACGGTGGGGTCGAGGTCGCCGCCGGCGATCAAGTGTTCCAAGCAGATATGGCGCTTTGCACCGTTCCTCTCGGCGTGCTCAAGAAGGGGAGCATCAAGTTCGAGCCCCAATTGCCCCGCCGGAAGCTTGATGCCATCAGGAGTCTGGGCTTTGGGTTGCTCAACAAGGTTGCGATGCTCTTCCCACATATCTTCTGGGATGAGGAAGTCGACACCTTTGGATTCCTGAACAGGCACAGCTCGAAGCGTGGCGAGTTCTTTCTCTTCTATTGCTACCACTCTGTTTCTGGAGGTCCCGTCCTCGTCACTCTGCTTGCCGGAAAGGCCGCCCTTGATTTCGAGAACACCGATCCGACCACAATGCTTCATCGTGTCCTTGGCGTCCTCAGAGGTACTTCTTCTTCTTCCTCTTCCTGTAACAACACCTCTGTTTGTGGATTGCCCTTGGGTGCTTGTGGCTCTGAATTCAGTATGGTCCCAAACAGGAATTTACAGTCCCAGAGGTATACAAGTTCCTGATCCAATTCAGTCAGTCTGCACCAGATGGGGCTGTGATCCCCTCAGCTTTGGCTCGTACTCCCACATCAGAGTTGGCTCGTCTGGACATGACTATGATGCTCTCGCGGAAAATGTTGGAGGCCGATTGTTCTTCGCTGGTGAGGCCACGACCAGGCAGTACCCTGCAACCATGCATGGTGCTTTCTTGAGTGGTCTGCGAGAGGCCTCCTGCATTCTTCAGGTGACCAGAGGCAGAGATGTGGGATATGGCATTGACATGAGAAAGAGCTTGCAGAAGAATGCAAAATTGTTTGGTGTCATTCTTGTGGACATCTTTAGCAAACCGGATGTGGAAATTGGAAACCTTGCATTTGTATTCAATGCTTCAACAATCAATGATCCAAAAACCATGGGACTTATGAGGATGAATGTAGAAAATGCAGAGAATGGAGAATGCTGTGGGCTTACCAAACCCTACCAATTTTCCCATGACACAAGTCACACAACAAACTCAAAAAGCTTGCAACTTTATGCTCTCATATCTAGGGCGCATGTCAATGAGCTGCAGCAAGAGGTGAGTAGGGAAGAAAAAACTCTCTTGTACATTATTTGTAGAAGATTCAACTTGAAATTAATGGGAATCAGTTCTTTGTGTAGTTCTGCCAGCTCTCTGATCCTTAACATTGCTAATGCACGCAAGAGCAGTGCAAAAAAATCTTGATGTTCTTCAGCATTCTTCCCTGAGATTTTGCTCTGGCACACTCATTTTAAATTTTTTTTTTGTGCTTGTAGCTATTTTGCTCATGGTCCTACTCAATAGATCTCAAGTTTTTGATGATTGGGTAAGCCACCACCATCATCATCATGTACAGTGTGATTTTTTTTTGTTTTGCTAACATTTGGAAACTTAAATTCATCTTTTGTAACAGAATCCTTCTTCTTTGCCCTTGCGGAGGGTAAGTTCTCTAAAATCATCGTTTAGAATGACTGTGTAATTTTTTCATTACATTCCCTCTTGCCGTCTAACCATTCATAATGCCAATGTCAATATTTCTTTTTCATTTTTTTAAATCTTCCATATGACATGTTTTTTGTGTACGCCATTTGTTGATGACTTATGGGGGGGTTTGTGTTTACTAGAAATAAGTGAAAAGAAAAATGTTAAAAATTTAGAATATTTTTAATTTTTTTAAAATTAAATATAAATTTTCTTATATTTTCATGAGATACATAAATGGTCTCATAAAATTTTTCATTTTCAAATTTTTAAAATTTCAATAATAATTTTTAAATTTTTTTTCCTTTTCATTAATTTTCGAGAAGAACAAACTCCTCAGTTATAAAAGTAAGAAATTGGTTTCAAACTAGAATTATAAAAAGTTTATAGTTGTACATTAAAAAAATGTATGGCATGGAGAAGCTCAAGATCTTCTCCAGTGACTCTTTATTCATGTTTTGTTACCCATTGCCATAAATTAGGTATTGGGCATGCCTCAGCTTGACATCAAAAATGCTTTGTTAATGATGATTTAACAAAACAAATACACATAGAGCAACCTTCAAAGTATGTTGCTTAAGAGGAAAACGTTTACTTGCTTAGAAAGATAGTTTATGAACTTAAACAAACTTTATGCATCTAATTTGGAAATTTCAGCCAAATTGCATTGGATGTTTTTACCTCGAAAGGTGTATTGTAAATCATTTTATTTTTTACAGAAAGATATATGGAAGTTATGTAATACTTGTTGTGTATATAAATGACATTGTTAAAACCCAATGATTCAATAGCCATCGATGTGACAAAGGAACATCTTAGGGTTCACTTTACCACAAAAGATAGGAAAATCAAAATACTTATTAAGCTTCAAGTTTGCTGATTCCAAGGGTTGGTGTTGTTAAATTTTTTTTTTTTTTAAAAAAAAGGGGTTGGTGTTGTCACTAAGTAATAGCCATTGATTTACTTTAGGAAACAATCTCTTAATTGCAAACCTAAGGGTACTCTCAAAGTAAGCTCTATCATTCTAGAATAAGTTTTCCAAGTTTCTTGAAGATCCAGGCCAGTTTAGGCAAGGAAAAGTTATGTACTTGGTAGGAACACACCTAGACATGTCCTTTATTGTAAGTCTTATTAAGCTAGTTCATGCATGCATCTAGGATGGTTTATTAGCATGGAGTCTTTCTTTTGTTAGCCTATGTAAAGGGAGATTTTGGAAAGATACTAATCTATTAGAAAGTACAGTCATCTAGGATGGTTTGAGGGTTATTTTGATTCTAACTAGACATAGAGGTGACTGGAAATACACTATAGGCTTTTATACATACGTAGAAGGAAATCTAGTCACGCTAAGGCTTTATTTGTTTCAATTTTATTTGCTGCAGAGGTAGTTTCTAAAATTGAGAGTAAAGAAACAAATAAAGTTAAACTCTAAAGTTGATGAGTTTATTTATTCATATTTAGATGATATTCTAATTCAAGAAAGCTCAATCTGATGAATGTTCAAATTCAAATGTCTAAATTCCAAGAAAACAGAAAATGATGCACTCATATCCAAAGATGTCTCTCATAAGATATATATCAATTTAATAGGTAGATTTTACTTTAATTGTAATATTTATTCATGAATTTATGAAAAATATCTACTAAAATTAAATATACGTCACCTCTTCTTCCTTTTAAAAATTCCTCCTCACCTGAAAATAATCGTTGTTGCTCTTATATTTTCACATCAAACATGAAAGACACAGACATGTTTTGCCTTAATCAAACGATATATTTAAATCAAATTTTATATATTTATATATATGATTATTAATTTTCAAAAAATGGTTCCTTAAAATTTGTTTTAATAAAATATTATTATCACCCTAAATAATAAACTTAATTGTGAGCGTTTGAACTTTTAGGATATAAGATATTCCATTTCTAATAACACCATGGCATTATGGTTTTGTTTGGAGTTCTAACTTCTCACAAATTTTTATATATCATTATTGTATAAATTTTTATATATCATTATTATATAAAATTTTATATATAAATTTTTACATAACAATTTATTATGTAGTTTCAATATTATTTGTAAAACTACTTTCAACTTCAATTCTCTATAATTATCAGGGTCTTAATTTTTCAGTTGCACTTAGAGAAAATTGATTTTATAGGTGTCTAAATTTAAGTCATTTTTTTCAATTTTTATTCTTCACTAAAATGAGACAATTTGATAATTTTGGTGTTTTAATTTGAAACTGAGAAGAGAGGTGGAGAGATTTAGGTAGGGTTGTATTTTCTGGAAATCAATGAAATGAAAAATTTGAAATTTTTTTCATTGTTGGAATGTTAGAAATTTGAAAATGAAAAATTTCATGAAAACATTTGTATACTTTATAAAAATTTAGGAAAATTTATATTTAATTTTTAAAAAATTAAAAATATTCTAAGGTTGTTAATATTTCAACAATAAATTTTTTTCAGATTTTTCTTTTCGTTGATTTTCAGAAGATACAAATTAGGATGCGTTTATGTACAAAGAATTGGTCAAAAATAAATTGATGAAAATTTATTTTTTGAGTAGAATTGAATTCAGTGCATGAATTCATTTCAATTGAATGAAATTATAAATTCTTGTTATCTAATGAAAGTAAGCAAGAAAATTTGAGATGATTGAATTTCGAATGATTCAAATTTCATGAATTTAAATTTTATTTTCGTCTTAAACCAAAGAGTGAACAGTATCGAAAGAAATGAATTGAATTCAATTCTACTAGTATAAATAAATCAAAAAATTGAATTTTATGAATTCCATAGGCACAAATATAAGCTTAGGAGAAAAAAAAGAAATGATGAAAATTAATCTTAATGTATTCTAAATTATTAGATTAAATATTTGTAAAATTAATTTACTATAATAACACTAAAAAGTACTATCCCTGATTATTAAAACTTATTAACAAACGAAATTTATGATTTAGACAGATTTAAATAAATGTTGATCCGCATATGGTTGCCTCGTATCATTGAATGACGAAGAATGGGTAGTGCTCTGCTGCCTTAAATTCAAAAGATATTCCTAATTTCGTATTATTTTTCCGGGTATAAATAGGGGGGGACGCTCGATTTTTGTCGGGAGGCGGAGAGAAGAACGTGGGCGTTGGGTTCGTTGTCCCCTTCGCCACTCCACCTCCTGCACGCGCGATGGCGTCGGCCTCGGCCCCGGCCCCGCCCCCACCGATCGTGATCGCTGCACTGCGCCTGCTGTAGATCCACCACTGCCGAGGAGACGACGCCACCAACCGCTGAGCTGTACAGAAGGTGACTTGCTGACTGCTGACTGCTGACTGCCGCCTGCCGCCTGCTTCTTCGGTTCTTCCCTGCTTTACTTCCTCCAGGAAGTCGTCTAGGTCGAGAGATCGATCTTCCTCGCGATCTGCGGGTGATGGATTACCGCACGGTGCTGGCGGAGGCCGTGTTCTAGGTCAAGAGATCGGTCTTCGTCGCGATCGGCGGGGGATGGATCGCCGCACGGTGATGACGGAGGCCGTGTTCTAGGTCGAGAGATCGATCTTCGTCGCGATCGGCGGGGGATGGATCACCGCACGGTGCTGGCGGAGGCCGTGTTCCAGCTGACGCCCACGCGGACCAGGTGTGATCTACTCGCGGTGTCCGTAGCGGACGGGGCTAGGGAGAGGATCGCGTCGGGATTTGTCGGGCCGTTCCTCTCCCACGTCCGATCCGTCAGGGACCAGATCTCCAAGGGAGGGTACTCCTTCGCACTCCGCCCTTCCAACGCCCCCGCTCCCTGGTTCACCGCTGGTACGCTCCGCCGCTTCGTCCGGTTCGTCGCCACCCCGGAGATCCTCGAGAGGGTCGTCACCATCGAGAATGAGATCGTCCACATCGAGGACGAGATCGACCGCACCCTCGTCTCCGCCGTGTCCGAGGTCGATCTCTTTCCTGCCTCTCCGTAGATCAATCTATCTATAATAGTATAGATAATTCTGTGCCAAGTGTAGGTATTATTGTGATGCCTATTGTTCGATTTGTTTAGGGTAGAAATGAAATAGACGAGTCCGAGGATATTGATACATGCAACTCATTGAATCTTTCTGTCATCTCTTTATGCAGAATTTACATTCGCTTTTCCTTAGTTCTGATCGTCTTTTTTGAACAAGTTCACTTGCTTTCCGTGCGTGCGTGCGTGTGTGCATGTGTGTGTGTGCATTATGGTTTGCTTTCTCCCAATAAACTTGAGCTCGATGAATCCCAACATTTTGCGTCAGTGAAGCCTCCATGGTTTAAATTAATTTGGGCTCAATTTTGCAGGCATCGGGTGAAAATTCCAAGTACGTACGTTATCCCTCCTTGCCAGCATTCTTACCTCACACTGTATATTCAGCTATTTTGGGCGATGTCTGTTGATAAGAGAATTAGGATGCTAAGTCTTCCGAACTCGAGCATACTCTATTGCCACATGGAAACCAATATCTCAACAGGATTTCATTTTTTAACGGAAGGAAATGTCAACCTTTCTAGTTTATTATCAGCAGGGGGAATTCTATCTGGAAGTATCAATTGCTATTTGTGTGCCGTTTAATTTATTTCATGTTTAGTTCATTATAGCTAATCATGATTGATTGCACAGATTTTTCCTTAAAATGTTTTTCTTGCACATCTTATGGCCAATTGGAGACCATAGATGGAAACACTTGCACGGCACAAGCTGAATCTTGGTATCTCATAAGTTATCTTTCTTAATCCAAAACTTCATTGGTAGAATTCCTAATTTTGTATCAAATATTATAATCTTTGATTCAGAGTTGTAAAATGTAATTTGTTTTCACCTAGAGAATTCTGTGAATTAACAAATCTTTATCCTGTCTTGCTCTACTTTTTTTTGTGTGTCTTGCTCTACGTACGTCATTAATCTTTTGTTATTTTTTTAAATTCATATGATATACGAGATACAACAGGCATGCTCTTGTTCTGGTTCTCGAAAATCGTAAAAAAATGCTTCAGAAGGAACAAGGAATGGCATATGCACGTGCTTCTATTGCTGGATATGAGAAGAGTCACATTGACGATCTTGTAATGTTTTCTGATGCTTTTGGAGCCTCTAGATTAAGGTATGATTGGATACCCTTAAGCTCTGTGCTCAATTTTGAGAGAAATATGATCTTTCACATTATTAAGTAACTTGATCATTTTGATATGGTACTAATGGATTGCGTCGATTGGATACCTGTCTTACAACATGATGATCCATAGGGTTAGGGTTAAAGTCTTACTAGTCAGTAAAGAAACAGTTGATAAAAGTCCTGAACTTAAAATATAGGTGATCCATAGGGTTAAACTCCTGAACTTGTAATATGGTTTGGAAGCGTGTCACATTATTATATAGGAATTTATTCGTAATTTGGCTTTATGAAAATTTAAATAATTTATTATCAAGTTCTCATGAATGGTTTAAAGAACTATAATATTTTCTTGGATTTTCTCTACAAGGCTATACAACCATCACTGAAACACTCATATTCTTAACTATTTTATGCACCGTCCAAATAGATAGCTGTATAATGCAAAAAATTGATCCAAAGATAATTTGAGCATTTAATTGCTTCTTTTGACATATCAATTTTGAGCAAAAATTTGAGTGGTTTATTTAGTAGTTATGACCCTCTTTCAAGGTGGCTTTATATTCAATCCTTACATCTGCATCAATTCGTCAATTTCATATGGTGTAAAAATCTGATGGTAACTGACATAGGTCACCTTCTTTCTGTGAGTATGCTGGGTGTGTGTCTCAAGACCTGGCCAAGGCATCTATGAAGTTTATCTAGAAATCTCTTTTATTTTTAAATTAATAAAGGGTATTCCTCTCTTTTTTTGGCTAGGAATTGAATTCTCGAAGTTCATTATGCTGATACATTGTATTGTAGGCTATTTTCAAGAGTGTACGTTATTTATTTAAAATGTCCTTTTAAGAGTATCTATATTTGTTATGTTTCAAGAATGTAGTAACATCTGCGTTCTTCTTTTCAGAGAGGCATGCATAAGCTTCAAGGAACTGTGCATGGAAAAGGAGAAAGACAAGCTTTGGATGGATGAATTGGCTGCTCTTGAAGCATGTGGTCACCCACAGCTATCATCTGTACAAAGTTCTGGGATCATGCTTACTTCAGAGACTGAAAATAGTTCTTCTCTGGAGCAGACAAATACGACCTCCAATGGTAGGTATCGTTTAGTAAAAGTAACAGTCTAGATCTTAATCTAATTTACTTTCAAATACAAAAAGAGTGTAATGAAATAAATACAAATAAAATGGCCTAGAATTTGGAAAATAGGACTGTTGGTCCTAGTAGCATGAACTAACTTATCATGACTACCCTTTTCAAAACATTCATGGTTTTGGATCTGGATGTATAGGATGGATCTAGGCTTGATGTTAAGTTTGTTCTATTGTGGCCTACAGGGGTTACAAATTAGGATCCTGGGAATAACCACTCCATTTTTAACGGTCAACTGCACACAAACAGTTTCACACCTGGATTTCATATTTGTTAGTGTATCATGTACTAGATCATCTAGATAATCTTGTTTTGTAATGAATGCCAAATTTTGCATATACCATAATCTTGTTTTGCATAGATAATTTAACCTCAATGTTATTTCGTTCATTTATCTTACAATAGTATCTCATTCTCAGGTACGTCGCTCGCCTCATGGAATCAAGGGCAGCATATACCCACAAATGGTGATGCTACCCAGAGTAAACCTCAAGTTCCAGTGGGTTGGATGCCAGAATATATGTATGGCTTTCATGGTCCTATGGGACCAAATGTGGCTCCATTTCAAGGCTATGCTTACCCTGGCATGCAGTTTATTCCACCATATGCTACCCATTCTACAAATTCACAGAAGAATTCGCATGATGAGGACTTTAACAAAAGTAATAGCCTTGTTATGGATAATCACATTGAGCATAAGAACTCTGAATGGAGAAGTGAATCTGATGATTCTGGTTCTTTTGATAATAAACAGCAGCAGAAAAGATCCAACAGAAAAACCTCAAGAAAAGTTGTAATCCGCAATATTAACTACATTTCCAAGGGAAAACGATCAGATAGTGATGAATCAGACGAATCTTCTAATAATGACAATTCTGTTGATGAGGAATTTTTGAGACAGGAGGTGGAAGACATAGTTGGTTCCGTTGGTAAACATAAAAATTCAAAGTCAAGTAGACGCCGCAGCAGGTCTAAAAGTGGAAAACAGAATCTTGATGGTTCAAATAGTTCGAATGATGTTGATAAGAATGCGGAGAATGTTGCCACTGATGAAAAAGGTGATGGTAGTTGGGGTGCATTTCAAAATATACTAATGAAGGATGATGAATCAAGTGCCCAGGACAAGGATCGAAAAGAAATCGGTTCAGGTAATGCCAATGAACATCATCATGTGGACATTGTAGATGAGTATTGCACATTAAAGAGCAATAGTTTATCCACGTCATCAACTTATGATTATCAACAGCTAGATGGCGAACTTGGGAAAGCAACACTATCCAAAATTTTTGAAAGTGATCCTCTAGTTGTGAATGGACAAATGACCAATACCAATTCAAATGGTGGGGGGTTTGTTAAAAGTTTTGAGTGTGATGAGAACTATTGCCAGAACATCAAAAAAGTTCAAAATGATAATGAGGAATTTTTGCTTTCACGAAAGAACACTACAGTGACGCCTACATCTAAAGGTTTTTCTTTTGAAGAAACACCAGCAATTAGGAGTCAAAAGGATGGAGACTGGTTTGTTGTCACAGAATATGAAAGCAAGTCTCATAGAGAAGATCGAAACCGATTGACTTTTGAAGCAGATCTTTTTCAAAAACCTGAAGATCATAATAATTATGAAAAGAGAGTAGGGGACATCATCTTTGATGACTCTGTTGTTGTTCCTGAAAGATCTTCAGCAGGCAAGGATACTTTTTCAATGATGGAAGCTGATATGAGCATCATTTCTGGCCTTGCAGTTGATGATCCATCTAAAACCTCAAATCAGTCCACAGGATATGTTGGGTCCCATTCTCGTGAACCTGATGATTTACAGATGCTTTTTAGACAAGACCCTGTGGTCGAAAAAGTTTCGGCACCATCATTTTCTGAAGTAGATTTTAGTGCTGACATGTCTTATACCGGTGCCAATGAGAAGAATTCTCTTCCTGAACAAGATAGCTCTACGATTGACGAGAAGCCAGGGGGCAAAGATAAGACCCACGCAAATGACAATGCAAAGCTCTCCCATGGTGATAAGAAGCCTAAATCATTACATGGATCTCTTGGAAAGAGCAGGTCTGAACTTTTAACAAGGAATAGAAAATTAACAAACATGAGCAAGGAAGCAATTCAACGTACCAAGGCACAGATGGTAATTCATCCACAACATGCTCTAATATTTGATAGTCAACAACGTCTATATTTTGTTTTGGTTGTACTGTTTTAGGTGCAGATTGGTCGAGGTTTTAAGAGTCCTCAAACTAAGCCCTTCACCGTTGGTAGATAAAGATTACCTACTGAAAAAACATGGTATATATACTTATGGTTATCAACATCTAAGGTGTCGGTAGAAAAATCTAAGAAAATGAGTTTATTTCATGGTTAGTGTGATCATTAACATAGCTACTTTGCATTATTAAAATAGATCATAATATAATTCGGGGTATAAGTCTTCATGTGGCATTGTCTTTCTATATCATCAGTATATTCTGCAACATCTATAATGAAGCCAATGAAGAGTTCTTCCAGTTTGCATTGTCTTTCTATAGCTTTAGCGAGTTCTTCTAAATATAAATTTTTTTTGTTATGTTACAAATAAAGATAATGTCTATGAATGAAACAATCTTTTCTTTTTTTTTCAAATGGGAACTTTTGATTACTGTGATGGTCTTGCCCCTTTATTTTTAGGTTTCCACTTGTAAAATGTGATTTGAGATCACATTATTGGAGCATCATTTCTAGTCACCGTGAATAGTACACTACAATGGCATGTGTGCGATTTGACCTTTTATATGTTGCAGGAAGAAGAAAATAGGAAGAGACTTGAGGAGTTGGTGATCGAACGTCAAAAAAGAATCGCTCAGAAGAGTGCCAATGGTTCAACCGTAACGGCAACTAAACAGAGCAAGGTGCATGCTAAGAATGCAACAAATTCATCGAGGTCTGAAAAGAAAGTCAGCCAATCCAAGGCTCAAGAAACAAAGAACAAGGGTATGGAAAATTTGCACAAGTCACAACAGAACAAGCAGAATGGATTTGGTAATACAACGAGAGTACAGCGTCCACTAGTAGGTACCATCAGAAAAATCTGATAAATCGCTCAGGAAATTCACGCCAATCTAAGAAAGTGGGAAGCACAGGTCTGTTTGCAAATGGTATATGATGTTCCAACCCAGCAGGGCTTAAGAATCTTTTCTTAAACACGTTTTCCTTCATAAAATAAAACATATCACACGTAGACGAATTCATTTATTTGCCCAAAACCTGAACAGATTGATGGTGATGTGGTTTGTTTTTTGTAGTGCATTTATTTGTTTCTGTAAACAATCTCCAATCCAGCCAGGTTGAGAATGGTTGACGGAGAGAAGCGGAGACGCTGGTTCTTTTGTAGATGCAAATAAAGGACATGTACATTGATTGAAAGCCCGGAGTACTTGTGTTATGTACCGTACATTGATTGGGCTTTGCTACTTGGTATTCATTGTTTTGGCGTGTGTTGTCATGCATCTGGACCGGTGAATGGAAGCTTGAGTTCTTTGTCATTTCCCTCCCTTCTGGTATGAAATCGATGTGTTGGTTTTACATTGCTCTAAAGGATACGACCGTATGAATTCTTTGTCAAGTAAGCTTGTGTTTCTTTAGCAGTGTTGGATCGTATGCGTCGACATTCTGAGAGATATCGGTTGTGAAATCGGTCAACAAATTTTTGCTTAGGTTTGAATCTAGAACTTTCATTCCATGTTAAAGGTGAAAAAAAGATTACCAACATTATGTATTGTTTTGGAAATAAGTTTGGAGAAATAGATACAGTATGGTCAATAGAAAAAAGCATTCTGCAATTAACCCTACCAAGGTTTCTGTTTAACACACCCACGCTTCGCTGCTTCTAAGTTTGAAATAGAAACTTCAAGTCCTTTTCTGTCAACTTTGTCATGGCTTCAGCAGATTCGCCAATTGTCCTGCAAGTTTACTGAGGGTGAGACAAGTTTATACTTTCAAAAGGACATTTCATAGTCTATGGTAAAAAATTTGTACCCTTCAATTACAAGTTTCTTTTTCTCCTGCAACTGCAGAATCCGTTCTTCAATTGTGTCCTTGATCACAAATCTCATCACTCTGTTCGGTGAATGATTTTTTTTTATAATGATAGTGTTTGGGAAAATACGTGAAACTAATAATTAAGATACATTTCGATTAAGAATGATGAGCTCACAGCACACCTGATTGGTTTGTATTGTCCAAGTCTGTGAATCCTGTCTTGAGCCTGACTTTCCACTGCTGGATTCCACCATGGATCCATCAAGAAAACCTACCATTTGAAATAAAATGAAAAAAAAGGTCCATCTCTTGGAAAATACTAGACCATTGGTGGTTTCAATCAACCACTTGAAAATAAATCTACCAATTTAGCAGCAATTAAAAATATCTTAAAGCTATAAAATAAGACCCTTTGGTTACGAATTAGAATGACTTTGAATACTCAATTTCAAAGGGGGAGGAATCTAGCAGGCTAAAATGCAACCCATGCACCGTAAATGTTGGTGAAGAGTGACCAAATAACATGGCTCTAGAAAGCACCAAAACACTAGAGGAGATTCCTCCCTTTGAGAGTCCATCTTGGTGAGATTCCAACATGAGGGAGGAAAGGTAATGCCATAGATTGGGTGAGGATAGGGTTGAGTTCCACCATCATGGTTATAAAAGTCCAATGTTGCAGCACACGTGTCACAGGCACGGCAACTATCAGATGGAGAAGACTCCTTAAATGTCCAAACATGCAAGTATATAATATGAATGTTTATAATGTATAAGATAAGGAGTGCATTACATTTTAAACTTGGAGAGAAAAATATGTGAAAAAATCTAACCACAAATTTGAATTTATAAGAAGGATTGGATATCATCTAAATACAATACAAATAGGTGGAATGTATCCACATTACACCCTGGAAATTGCTATGAAATCTGTGTCCTATATCCAAGCTTCATATATTTAGCTTTAATTTGTTCCATGTAAAAACATTCTTCAACTTGTGGGAAGCAAGCAAGAAAATAAATTTTTAATTATGAAGCATTTGTCATCCCATATCCAAGCATTTTCCAAGCATCAGGAACAATGAATTAGTTTATTAATGCTTACATAAGATGCCACTGTTAAATTGAGAGCAACACCACCGGCTCTCAAGCTCATCAGGAAAATTTTAATATTAGCATCATCAGTGAACCTGCTTATAACTTCTTCTCTTTCAGCCATGCTCATGCTTCCTACCAACTGAACACACTTTATGCCAGACTGCAGATGAAAGATATTACTTAAATTACGCATTTCCAAATGTAAACTACAAGATTCAATAAAAAATTAGGTTACCTTTTGGAGGGAGTAGTTTATCAGATCCAAAAATGAGGTAAATTGGCTGAACACAATTCCTTTTGCCGAACAATCATCTTCAATCATGTTTCTAATCTGTTCCCTCTAGATGAATAGAATTTTAGAGACAGCAATGAGAGAAAAGCATAAAATGAAATCTAAGTAACAAAAATATAAACTGTTTGTTTGAAAAAGAAAATGGTAAGCATGGAACAGAACAGAAATAAAGGGAATATTTCTCTTCCCAGTCAAACTTCCTAAAGGTAATAGGTCTTCCAAAATGCTTTCTGATTACCATAAGAATAAAAAGAGTGGGTTGATCCTTAAATTGGTTTTCACAAAGCTTTCAATAATATCCCGTCAAAGTTCATTTGGGATACTCTTCTGTGGCTTTGTTGTAACTGGTAAGTGGTTTTGCTGGATGAAACATATTGTGTTCCAGTAACGATTCAGTGATGGTGAATGGTGTTGCTAAGGGCTTATTCTCCAATAGCATTGGAGAAGGCCGGTTAGAAGGGTGGGAAAACAGAAAGTCACAGTTTACGATCAGAATGCTCCGATATGCAAATGACATGTTGATGTTTCGTCATGCTTCTTGGAAGCAGCTAATGTCCATACTTCTTGTTGAGATGCCTTGAAAAGATATCAGACCTTAAAATTAATTTCAGTGAAGGTTCTCTGATAGCGGTCAATATAGCAGAAGTTGAGTGAACACGAAACACATATTTGGGTTTATCATTGTCTTACCAAACCCCCATGAAAGAAAATTGGAGATTTTAGTAAAAAAATTTTAAGAAGAGAATTCAAAGCAGAAAATCCAAATTTCTCAGTTTTAGTGGTAAGACTGACACTGTTGAAAACTGTACTTTCAAGCATTCCAGTGTTCTTTATATCTGTTTTCAGGATACCTTCTTAGTTCTGTATGTAATGGAAAGGCATATTTGACGGTTGCTTTGGAGGAGAGCTAGAGATGAGAGTACAGGAGTTTATCTGATTAAATGGAAGGAATGCTGCCTTCCACAATATGAAGGTGATTTGGGAATCAGAAATTGAAAAGAGTTTACCGAAGCATTTTCAATCAAATGGTTTGGGAAGTTCAGAATTTTTACCCACATAGAGGCAGGTAAAACAAATGGGACTCTGGCCAATTGTTACAATGTGCTGTGACCAACCAGTCCTAGATGGATTAATACTATTCTTAGGAAAGTGAAATCTCCAGTGAAAGTAAAGCTCTTCATATGATATGTAAAAAGGGTACTTACTAATGTGTATAGAAGTTAATAGATGGCTACACGTGCTGTGCAATGGTAATGATAAAATGCTAGACCATCTCTGTCTGGTCACTTTGAGTATGTGGAAAGGGGTTGTACTGTTGAAGATATTATCAGGGCGTTCAAGTGAAAATGGTCAACAGAAACAACCCCTGTTAGGATCATTTCACACAGAGATATGGTCTATGTGGCTGAGTCAAAACAAGACAATCTTTCAGGAGCAGAAGTCCAATGGTAAAGATATTATTGAACAGCAGAATAAATTCATTGTGAATATTTGGAAATGCGTGCTTCTTAAGTAGTTGTAATTTCATTTTTCTCCTTTGCTGTGTAACTAATTATTTTCTAACAAGTCTAACTGTTTTTATACTTCCAGGATGGTATTTTTTGTCTTGATAAGAATCATTCTACATTTTTACTAGAAAATTGCTTCCAACTCAACCATAGTTGCGACAAAGATAACAGATAACATCAAGGGATCAAGCTTTGTTTAAGAAGAAAGGCCATTTAAAAATTGAAGCATTCTGTGAAGCTAGTAATGTCAGTGATAGTGGTGACTGAAAATATAACTGGTGCTATTGTGCCTTCCATGCCTTTCTTCTGTGAAGCAAGATACAATCTGTGGTGCATAAAAACAACAAGAAGGTATGCCCAAACCGGTTGTAAGCTCATGGAGTATCTTGGAGAATCCAATTCCATTCCATTACCTTTGTAATGCACTATAATACTACCACATACATATCCCAAATTTCTATAAGACCAAACAGATTGAAGCTGAATATCATTATATGTGAGAAGACACATCGAGAAGAAAAGTGTGCACATTACAATTCACCTACCAAAAGAACATTGAGATCATTGCATAGCCTCTAACATCTACTTTTTTTCCATCCATGCCATGTTAGGTCTTTTTTTTAACCATATCCTCTAGCTTGGGGTGGTGTAAGAGATGTTTAGGTACTATGTGAACTTGGTCAAACTCTTCAGGAAAAAAAAAAACTTGGTCAAACTCTTCGACAGTGGTAAATATTATTTACATCCTTGATCTGTAATAGATCTACAGATGAAGTTAATGTGCATTAGGAATTCAGAACAGATATATCAAATGGAATTCTTCGGGAAATTCAGAACAAGGAAATGATCAAACCTTCCCCAGCAGGGTCCCTTCGTTCAGAGACATTATAGATTTGGGTTGATTCCAATAACAAATAAGGAATATGTAAAAGCTTGGCTTTGAAACCATGACAAAATACTACCCTCATAGGCTCATACACAAGTTCTGATAAAAGAAAAGTGCCTCCATGATAGAAAATAGAAGGGTGACGCAAAATGCAGTGCTAATATAGCACAAAAAACCTAGAAAAGAAAGAAGAATGCACAAAAGTGGTGCTATGAAATGGAGATGGTTCTTTCTTGTTGTAAGTGAATGGATGCAATGGAAAGACCCAGAAAAAACATCTGCACCCTATGTTGTAACCATCCAGATTATTTCTGTATTTTTTCCCCACTCATGGGAGCCTAGAAATAACTTAACGGGTAATACCTTGCAGCTCACAACCTAATACCAACTGAATTCATGGAAAAATAAGATATAAAATAAAAGCAAAACGTGAGAGTCCTAACATGATGTTAGGGGCATGCAACAGGGAAGAAAGCTCTTCAAACAGGGTTGCATGGGAACAAAGCAAGCAAATAAGAGAACCCTGTAAGTTTATTTCAAGAAATCACAAAAATAAGTCCCTGATCACATACCAGTGCATCAATCTTTGTGCTTGCTTTGAACTCTTTAAGATTAATCATGTTTAGAATACTTGACCGCTTAATACCTATGGTGGGTGTAATTGCACCATTTTTTCTTGGCAACATTTTTGTTAAATCAATAGTAAGAGGTTTTGAACATGATGGACATGATAGAATCCCCATTGCTGTAGAATATTGATCTAAACAACCCCTACAGAAAACATGATTACAAGAGGAAACCTGAAAATAAATGAGAAAAAAATCAAGAACACTCAAAGCAGAATACCATAGAATATCAATGTTAAACTGAAATAGTAAAACAATAGCAAACCACTGGATCCTCCACTGGGTCGTGACAAATGCAACAATCCATGTCAGAGGAATAATGTTTGCTGTTGACAACTGCTTCAGAATTTTTTGCATAGATCACAAGGTATGGATGATCAACAGCCTGGACCACACCCACACATAAGTGAATCAGTAGATGGAATCAAATCTTTGGAAAAATGTAATTAGATGTAGAAAAACAAAAATTAGTTAGTCAATTTAAACTTGTAAATAATATGTATTAGTCATCCAATTGGTAAATGGATAGCAGCAAAATGATTATATAGTATGGTACACGATAAAACTGAATTTTATGGTTTTACCAATGTCAGCACTTTTTTCAGTGGTGCTACTTGCAAGTTCAAACCAAGGTTTAGATCATCATTTCATGTTTCAGATAATCGAAAATGGAGATATGTAATTCAGCAAACAAAACAAACTATAAATCCTAGTTTGGTCCTAAGCAACAGAGAAAATGAATATCATTTTTAATATAAAATAAATATTTGAATAATAGAAATCATGATTTTGATTCCATTTCCACCTTTAGGGTGTGTTTGTGTATGTAGAATTGGTCGAAAATGAATTAACGAGAATTCATTTCTTAAGTGGAATTAAATTAGACGGAAATAAATTCAATACAGAGGTATTTGTGTATCTCTCAAAATTGAACGAAACAAGGAATTCTAGTAGTCAGACAGAAGCAGATAAGGAAGTTTGAGCTGATTGAATTCTGGATGATTTATTATATCTTATAAGCTCAAACTTCATTTCTATCTTAAACTGAAGAGTGAATAGTATTAGCGGAAATGAATTGAATTTAATTCCGTTGGCACAAATAAAAGATCTATGAGAATTGAATTCATTTTAATTTAATTCTCATGAATTCTATGAATACAAACGGACCTTTGGGGGAAACATAAAGTGTCTACTAAAAATTTTGTTGATTAGTCCAGAACTTTTAAAAAATCTAGAAAACCGCTGAAAGTCCTAAAAAATCTGTATTTATATAAGCCTTTTACATTTTTTACTTGTATGTCATTAAAAAATTTAGTAATTTATTGTATGTCATTTAAAATTTACGTTTACTTATATTCCATCAAAAAATCTTCATTTTACTTTTATTCCTACTATTATGCATGCTAAATTAATCACAAGGATAATCTAGAAAAAATTGTTAATTTTTAATGGCATGCGAGCAAATATAAATTTTTTAGACGATAATATGATATACAAGTAATTATCAATTTTTTTGTGGCATGCAAATAAAAAATCCAAACCATTTTTCTAAATGTGGAAAATTAGATTTATCACTTGGTTTTGTTCATTGAATTATTAAGAAAAACAACTAACACTAACAAAATAATGAGCATATAATTAATTTGTAGTGAATGCACATGAACGAAGTAAGCAATCACACAAATTTGGGGCCAAATATGTGTTACATTACTTACATATACATTTTTTTCATAGAGTTATTGGCAAATTCCAAAGTAGTAGAGGATTAAATTCAAGGGAAAAACTTTTGATAACCTACTTGTCGTAATCGGGTAAGAAGTTCAAAGACATGAGCATAGTTGTTCAGCAATGTTCCATCAACAACATATCTGCAAAATAATTACTAATACATCAACATTACTAGAAATATACTTTTGGATGATGTCTACTAGAATAGACTGATGCATTTAAAATGCTAGGCCAATAGTAAATCCTTATTTCATAAGTACCACTTTAAAAAATAAATTATAGTGAAATTTTAGAGAGCCATCAATCAAAGAGACCTGTACCACAAATCTTCTAAAAGTGGATGGATAGATGTCAAAACTCAATATATTTTGATGTGATATCTAGTTCCAGGTAAAAGATGCTAAGGAGAAGAAAGGCAAAAATTATTATTCATTAGAAGAGATTGTTACATATAAATAGTGGGGGTCTTAATTGCATCCAACTAATGATCTAATAACTTGAATAACACTAATGGCATAAGCATAATATATTGAGTTACAAAAAAAATTTAAACTCCAATAGAAAGACCTTTAAGGCCTATTTGTGCACATCAGAAATTATAATAAAGAAAAAAAAGAAAATCAGGACTTTCAGGAAATAGAAATTCTAGAAATTTTGGAAAATGTAAGTATGTTTGTGCATAATAGAGAAACTCAGGAAAGTTTATTTGATTATCATTTGTACTCGCCAAGGAAAATTAGAAAAATCTAACAGAAAATTAGTCAATGAAAATGTGACTTCTCCTTTTATAATACAAATAAGCTCGTTGATGATGCCAATGGAAGAACTTTAATAGTAATATTAATATAACATTTTATAAAATTCAATACAAGTACACAAAATTGTTTATCCAAATATAGAATAGTAACATGATATAACACATAAACATTACAGTTGTGCTTGCCACATGCGATACATTATATCATCAAGGAATTCATCTACTATTTCCTTTCGTCATTCTTAAATCATTCCAATTGTAGTGCTTGATTTTTAACGTACTTCAAGAATGTTTACATGCTCAATACTATCAATTTCTTGTAATTCATCTTGCAAATCTTCAAATAAATTCTCTTTATCTGCTTTTCGAATAAAATTGTGAAGTAGAAAGCATGCAAGAACAATCTTAACTTGTGTTTCATATAAAAATATAACATGTAACCTTGTAGAATTCCAAAATAATACTTCATTACTCCAAATGTATATCACTCAATACATCACATATAATATAACATTTTATGTGTTTCTAAACAAAAACAAATCAGTAACAATCAAATTTCATATTAATAGCATTGAATTTTGTAATGTTTATAAAATCTAACTTGAACAAAATTATTCCAAACTTTGTTTGAAACATCTATGGTCCCATTACGTCATTCCAACTTTACTCGCTTTGGCAGCCAATTTTAGTATAATTTTTGTACATCACTTTCCAAGTTTTCATTCAGCTATCCACATTTTTCCTTATGATATTTGCTCTTGTTTTCTAATTGTATTTCTGCATAACATCATTTCAAGCATCTGGTTTTATCTTCCCATCATGTGTTTTTGCATTACCTTTATTCATCATCTCACAAAGAATGTTTAAAATCATTTCATTTGTCTTTGCATTCCATGTTGTGTAATGTCTTTCACTTGTCTTTGATTCATCCAAACTATCCATATCCTATAAGCATGTCACCACTTTTGTTTCCAATCCTGTAGTTTTAACACTAGTTTCTACCTTATCAGATATATATCTAATAAAACCAATTAGTCAATGGGTACGCTTTTTCTTTCTAATACCTACAATAATAAGTGTCTTGCAACTTTATCATATGCTTTTTCTAATTTAATAAAAACCATACGGAAGTACTTGTTCTTAATTTTAAAATTTTCAATTAATTATTTAAGTAAATAAATAGCTTTTCTTGTTGACCAATCTGACAAATCTAAATTGGTTTTCAGTAATTGTGGTTCCATATCCTAATCTTTGTTCAATTACTCTTTCCCAATGTTTTATTGTATGACCTATTAAACATATACCTGGTGTTGAAATGAAGATAAATAAAATTAAGTTGTAACAAAAAATGCAAATAAAACTATTATTTACATCTAACATATGGAAATAAGCTAGTGTTTTTAAAAAAGTTGTGGAGCCCATTTTCTTCTTTAACATTTATGATCCAAATTAAAGCATTTTTTAAGCTAACAATGGAAATAAACTAACATATGAAAAATATAATTGGCTCATCTTTTTGAAAAATGACTGTATTTCTTCTCTACATTTGGTCAAATGATCAGTACCAAATGTCCCTTACAAATTGGAACCAATATTAATATATAATGTAATTAAGAAATAGCCGGCTCCTAGCAAATATAATTTTAACATTAAAGAATTTTACATAAATGGCATAAAATAAATAATGAAATGGTAAGTGAAGACGTACGAATTGAACAGTAGTTGGCTATGGTCATATAGCGCTTTATAGAATTCCTGTTCATTCCTATCCAGAACATCTCTTCTAAGTGTAATCTGTAGAGAACTATCATCACATACCCATGATAATGACTAGTTGGAAGAAAAATATGAACACAGAAACAACTGTAAGTGACATAGCAAGTGATTTAACCACAGCATGACCTATAACAAGAATTCTGCACTGTTGCACATTATTTACAACAGTGCACTCTTATTGTTTTAGACGACACCACATTCTTTTCTAGCTCACCCAAATGGAATTGAATTTACTTACAATTCTTGGTGGAATGGCAAGATCTGCAGCCCTTCCTTTTTTTGTCCGTCTTAGCACTATGCTTTTCAGAAGTTTACCTCTTAGAAACAGAAGTGCTCTTTTGCCAGAGTTTGGAAGGTGAGGACTTTGTATTGGTTTAGCAATATACTGTAATAGAAGAGAATATCAGAGAAATGAAATCCATCTAATATACAGTATCTTTTTATAGGAAATTAATATCAAGTAAAGACTAACTCTGTTCCACCAGTAAAAGTGCCTGCTAGGTTTATGTGTACAATAGTTGCATTCCTCTTCTCTGAAACAGGATTAAGCCAGACAAATTGAAAACAGTTAAAATATGTTGCCTGAAAATAATATTAAATGATTAAATATGAAAAAACAGCCAAAGATAATCTTGATTTTGAAAACATTCGTAAATTACTAGTTCACTAGATATAGAGGCAATAGTGATTGACCTACTAACTTCATACATAACAAACATACAGTTAAACATAAATGTGGTAAAAAGCTTCCAGTAACATGCCAAAAAGGACTAGTGAATTGATAGTCTTAAGAAGGTATAATAACAAAAATCCCATTAAACCTCAAAAACTTAATTGATCCATAATTTTACAAACAGTTTTCAGAAGAAATTACTTTAACAGAATTAAAGTAGATAATTAAAAAATTAAAAGAATTTATAAAAGTGAATACTTTTCAAAATAAAACAAAATCCTGAGAGGAACAAAATAAAATGTCAAAGTAAACTATTTATCTAATAAAAGCAATTCAGCAGCCAACTGCAATTTATTCACATTTAATAGTGTAAGAAGCACAACCATGATCTCGCTATTGTTTCATGCTACCCTATTTTCTTGCTGGAGGGAAAGGAAGAGGAAGAGGCAAGTGAGTGAGATCTCTTAAACATTATATCATCTTATTTTGCATGTCAGTAATTATGAATCAGAGAGTGGCATCATCCCAGGTGAAAAAACAATGGCATTTTATGGATATACATACAAATAAGTACATGCACATGTACAAGAAATAAAAGAATTTCATCTTGATATCTTCTTAACTTCAGGTCAGCAAAGGTGCATCAAAGATAGGAATAATCTGCAGTCAAGCATCAGTTGAAAAGTCAATACTTACTGATAATCAAGAGCCATGCAGTCACAGTCTTTGCAAAATAAATACGAGTAAGGATTGACTTGCAAGAACCGAACCTTTGTAGGATAACAGATGGGTGAGATGAATATAACGCAGGACCTCTGATAAAAAAGTAGAAAAAAAGGAAATAGTGAACAAACCAGGGAAAAGAGCTCGCCAACTCGATTCTGAAGTGGGGTACCACTTAGAGCCCATTTAAATGAAGATTGCAAGGAAAAAACTGCTCTTGCAGTACTGGATTTCCTACATTTTATTGCATGCGCCTGTATGGCAGTATGTTGAAACATAACTACAAAGTGTCCACTAGAATTCGGTGATAAAAATATCCACTAAATTTATATACAAATTTTTTGCACTTGAATTTCATAGTGGCATGCATACTACCATGAACAGAAATCATTCATATTATATCTTATTTCTCTGAAACTTGTGTGGCAAACAAATAAAGCATATTTACTGGATTTGGATCACAGGTGTGAAAATAAAGTTTATGACATGGGACTAGAACAGCTCCCAATCAGGTCACAAACGCAAATACATGGCTTCATGATGCAACATGCAAGTTGACAATCTCCGTATGTTGCCAACTACCCCAAGAGTTACAGCCTGGATCAGGTTAACAGTCCAGCTGAATTTCAAATGAACATGAGAAAATTCCAACTTGAGTCCAGCAGTCCATGTAACTGTAAAGGCAGTCAGAAAGGTTTTCCAAGACTGTGGTTCATTCAGATGATGATCAGGAATCTAACTTCTGACCAGAAGCTCACTTGCTTCATTTTTTATTTTGGATAAGTGAATACAGAAAAAGTTGTGAGAGCTTCTACAATTAAGTTGATTTCATTTTATTGATTTGTTTCATGATCAGTGAGGTTTGTGCTAAGAGAACCTAAATTGGATGCATAATATGAAGCAAATTAGCAGAGGATTATTTCAAGAAAAAAAAAGTGCACAACCAATGCAGTTTTACTATTTAAGTTATTTGAATGAAGTTTCCATAATAAACTGATTCCTATGAGTTGTAAGCAGCATCCTAGTCTGGCTCAAGAGAAAAAGTTCATGAGGAGTAGTACTTTTTGTTATCTGATTTATGAGCATGCATTTTTGCAATTAATTTTCTTCACTATCCATTCTTACGTACAGTGGATTACCACCACTTTCTCCACAAAGTCAAAAGTGTTTTTAACAAAAGAAACCCAACTTAATGATCAATACTCAAAGTTAGGTTGATGAGATACGAATCTCTAGTTTAGTCAACAGCATACAAATTAGCAAATCAAAGATAACTATTGCTGACAATAAAAAGAAATGTTACGGCATAAACATTTCAAATGACACCTAGCAACCACTCAAAAAAGAAACTAGGTGGCCAAAAGAATAAACCCTTGAAATCCTAAATCTACAACAAGAAACTGTGGCCATGGGAGATGCATAGTTTTATTTATGGATAATCCATACTTCCATAAAGGTGTCACTCTTAATGTTATAAAATGTCCTTTATGTATGAACCATCATAATTTCCAAAAGCTATGAACTAAACAAGTAGAACCATAATTCAGATGAGGCATGGAAAGATACATATCATTTAACCAATTATCATAACACGTGTAATGTGTTTCTATTGATGCCCAAGGTGCCTATCTATAATCACAATAAATCATGACAAGCATGCTACGTTTGTTGCTTAACAGGCTTGTATCTTGTGTAGAAGCATGCAAGACGGATGATAGTTACCTCATCCAAGATTATTCTTTCCCATTTGACACGGAACAGGATGGATGCCATGCTTTTCACTTCCTCGGCATGTTTGTGCTCACCATTCTTCTTCTTGTTAGCTTTAATGGGTCCATTTGCCTTGTTAGGCTGCATCAGATTCCCCTCGTTTTTGTCATCTTCTTCGTACACAACAGGCTTGTTTTTTTTCTTTTTGCTCGCCTGCTTGGCTTGCTTATCCGTTTTCATGGCGTGCGGCCCACAGAAATACTTGAGATGAAACTTCAACCTGCTGGGGTAGTATAGATTCCCGCACCAATGGCACTTCACCTTGGGGGGCGCAATGTCCTTCCTGTAATCAGCCTCAACAATGGAGAAAGTGGTTATGACAAAATCGTAATTGGAGAAATCCTGCGCGGCAGATTTCCTTTGCGGCCCATGGTAAACAAGAACCCGAACACTCCCTTCACTGGTGTACTTGTGTATCTCGCCAACCCACTGCATGACGGCGACAACGGGACAGATGACGAGAGTACATTTAGTGGTGGGTAGAGTGGTGGACGACGATGACGACGAAGACGAAGACGATCCCAACTGAGTGAACTCATGATTCGTAATGGAACGTGCAGTGAGGACCAGAGAAATGGCCTGGATCGTCTTCCCCATGCCCATCTCGTCTGCGAGAATGCCACCTCTGTGGGGGGATTCGTTCTCCTGCTTGATCGCCCAAGCGAGCCACTCCTTCTGGAACTTGAGCAAGGGAAGGATGACATCAGGTGATGGATCGAGCATGTCGACCGCCGCCGATGGCGTCTCCTCCAACTCAACCCCATCATTGTCGGCGGCGCCTGCAGCAACAGCGTCCCCGAAGTGATTGTCGATCCACTGCTCGTACTCCTTCTCCAGAACCTTCCAGATCCGATCAGGGCTCTTCTTCTTATTCTTACCGTCCTCTCCATCCCTCTTCCTCTTCAGTGCCTGTGGCGGTTCTAGTTGGATCGCTGCTCCATCGCCTTCGTCAATGTCGAATGAAGGATCTAACGAAGACGAAGAAGAAGAAGAAGCGGACGGTACGAATTCATCTTCGTCATCCGAGTGAGTGAAAGCGGAAGAAGCCTCGGCTGCAAGACACAAGAGGATGGAGAAGAGGACGATGAGGAACGAGAGCCGGAGGGAGGGTAAGAGAGAGAGGGGAAGCGTGAACGGAGCCCTCATTGTTCACCTTTTCTACGTCTGAGAGATGGAAGTCGACGACCACGACCACGATCGCGACCACGCCGGCGACGGGAGCTTCGGCGAACCATGGCGCGGAGGGCGGCAACGTTGCAGTGCTGGAGAGAAGGAACACGACGCAGCGCGGGAAGGGAAGGGCGACAAACATGGGCCGGGCGGCAAACATGGGCCGGGCCTGTGCAGTTACTAAATAAATGATAACTAAGGTTTAATTTGGTTTTACTTTTTTTATTTAACTTCTAAATCACTGTTATTATTATATAAATTATAACATATAAATTTTTATTATCTAAATTATCATGTAATTATTATACAATTTCAATTTTATTCACAAAACTAACTTCAACTTCAACTTTATTTAACTTATGTAACTGAAAAAATGTCATTAAACACACTCTTAGTCAATTTTAAAAGTTAGATAAAATTTTAAAAATATTTTTATAAATAAAATTAAAGTTGTATAATAATTAAAATGTTGAGACCTGAGAGTTTGTTTATTTAAATTATAAATATTATATATTTCTATTTTTTACTATACATTGTAACTATGTACAGTAAGATTTATTAATTATTTTTAACATGTTACACCAAAATACTATATCAAAAGTTTATATCGTAAATAATGTAATTTCTTAAAAAATGTGAATTCTACCTTCTTAATTTTACCTCTTAATTAACATTCATTGAAAGTTTATATGTTTAAGTCTGTACAATAATAATGACGTTAAGAATTTATATAAAATTAAAGTTAAAATTGAATCAAAAGGAATAGTATCGATAAATAATATTGTGTTAAATAATACAGTTAGTTAAGGGTATAATAGTTAACTTATAAAAAATTTAAATAACCATAATTTTAACTTTAACTAACTTTTTAGTACTAAAATTAAAGTTAAAATTGAAGTCGGATAAACAAACCTTAGAGTGTGTTTTTAATAACTTTTTTCAATTCTTATAATTTCTACATTGGTAACCATAATTCTCGACATCATTATTAAATTTCAATATATACAATTTTATTAATGTAATTTTAATTTTATTTATAGTTAATTTTATTTTCATTTTAACTTTTGAAAATGAAAAAAGTTACTCGTACTTATACTATATTTGAAAATAAGGTAAGATTAGGTAAAACAGAAGTTCATATTTCTTACCATATAATTAATTTTTAAAATTAATTATAACTTTAATTTTAACTTTTTTCGATTTTCGAAATTTTAAAAAAATATTTATAAACGTACATTTAAATTTAAATTTTTACATAAATATAAATTTTTATCGGTTTACAATTGTCAACCGTACGCTACATGTAAAAAGAAATAATAAAAAAAATTACAAAACAAAACGACGCATCGTTGCGACTCTCGACGTCACTGCAACGAGGCTCGGGTGGCTCCGCTGCTCTTCCGCGGCCGGTGCACGAGGTGGAGTCGCCAAGCGTCCGAGGGCGGAGATGGGGACGCCCGGAGCCCTCCTCCAATGGCGGCCGACCTCGTGTTGCTCCCGGGCATCCGTATCGTCATCGTCGCCCTCGCCCGATCGTCCGAGCACGGGGACCTCCTCCACCGTCTGCATCCGTCCACACCTCCGGAACTTCTCCATCGCCGTAAACAATTCGACTCCCTGAACACTTGTTCGATTTCTCTGTTTCTAGTTCATCTCGCCGTTGCCGAACTTTGCTGCTCCTCCTTTTGGATCTCACAATTTTCACTCCGCTCTCCTTTGCTCGTCGTCTTTTGTTTCGATGGTGTGCTAAGAGCTCGTTCGCCTCGTGTTTGGCGACAGCTTGGTTGTATGAGGTTCGTTTCTGTTCACTATTGCTATTTTGTGCATGTTTCAGTCTTCTTCCCTTCGTCACAGTGGAGGATTCCCTAGCGTCGCCAGCTGGTTTGCACCTAAGATGGCGGTATTACGTTCAGGTAGCTACCGCCACTCAACCTCTCGGTGCAGACCGACTTTGACGTCGACTGTGATTGTGGTGTCCAGGTGTTTTCAACCGTTCTTTTGTTGTAGATTACTCGAGCAGGCGCCGGAGGAAGAGCTTCATACCGGAGACCAAGGGCCAAAAGGCGGCTCCTAAAGGATTTGCACCTCTGACACAGGTTGGGACGGGTTTCCAGAAGAAAGGCCAAACGCTAGGCGGCGAGTACGCTGTTGTCCCCGTGTCACCAAGAGCTGAACGTGTCTTGACCAGAAGGCCGAAGAATGTAAGTACGAGAGTCACAGTGGAAGAAGTTGAAAGTAGTGGTGGTGATGTGAAAGGTGAAACACGTCCTAGGACAGTTAATAATGTCAACCGTAAGATTTCAGTCAAAGAAGTAGACATTGAGGTGGGTGCCATTGAGGAAGAGCAAGAAATTAAGAACTCAATGCTACCCACGAAAAGTGAAATTGACGCTGATGCACAAAGACAGATGCTAGAGGATCTTGCCGAGGAGAACATGTTGAATGGAGTTGAAGTGTTTGTGTATCCAAAGGTACCCAGACCTGATCAAGCTGTTGAAGTTTTCTTTAACAGACAAGCATCAAAATTAATGAACGAGCCTAATGTGTTAATTATGGGTGCCTTCAATGATTGGAGATGGAATTCTTTTACCAAAGCACTGAACAAATCTACTCTCAAGGGAGATTGGTGGTCTTGCAAACTTCACATTCCCAAGGAAGCATACAAAATGGACTTTGTGTTCTTCAACGGAGGAGACATCTATGAGAATAATGATTCTAGAGATTTTTTCATACCCATGGAAGGTGGAATGGGTGTGTCTGAGTTTGAAGATTTATTGTTCAAACAGAAGCGAAGAGAACTTGAAGAATTTGCACTGGAACATAATGAAAGAGGGAGACAGGCTAAAGAACGACAGAGCAAGGAAGAGGAAAATGCTGCAAGAGAAGCAGATAAAGCGAAAGCAAAGTTGGAGATTGAGAAGAAAAAAGGTGCTTTACAAAATCTTCTAAACATTTCTGGAAGGACATCTTCTGTTGATAACCTGTGGCAAATTGTGCCAAATGCATTCAAAAGCCAGGACAAGATAAGATTATTCTATAACAGGGTCTCCCGCCCTCTTTCTCATTCTAAAGATGTTTGGATTCATGGAGGCCATAATAACTGGAGTGATGGACCCTCAATTGTCCAAAAACTTCGTCGTTCTAAAAGAAATGATGGTGATTGGTGGTACATTGATGGTATGTACTATTAAACTTACTTTTGTTTAAAATTTTCATTTTTTATACATTTGTCAAAACTCTTACAACATATTTTGTTATTTTTTTACCTATGATCCTTTCCACTTGATTTTCTTTGTCAGTCCTCTTGATGGATATGATCTGATCATCTCACTGCATAATTGATTTATTTTTCCATTAGCACCATTTTCCTTTTTTTAGTATATTGTTTTCATACTTTCCCAAAGACTCCATCACCTAATTATTGGATCTTAACATATTTTTTAATTCTGTTACTTGGCATTTACTCATAGAAACTTGTGTTATGTGCTTAAGTTCTCTCAATATAACCTTAGAAGAAATCTCTGATAGCAATAACAATATCATGTTTAAACTCTCCTAGTATACTTGAAAAACATTTTACATTCTTTGTTTCATTTTCTAGCTAGGAAGAAATCTATTTGGTTGGTAGTCAACTTCATCTCTCAATGTAGTTAAATACTACATTCTTTATGAAATTTCTATTAGCCATTAAAATAAGTGTTTGTTACCAAAAGGTGTTTATTTATGCAGTCTAAAATTGTATTTCCTTCTTCGTTTCTATTACCTAAATCTAATCTCTCAGTTTTTTTGTATCATTTATTTTGTTTCCTTATATGACCATTTAGATTTCTCTAATAAAGAGATCAGGGTTTTCTATTAAAAAGAAAAGATTTCTCTAATAAAGAACTTTTCACTAATAGGTAAACCATTAATTCTCTAGTTTGCCTCCTAAACTTACTTGTGAAGAACACACATTAATTATATTAACCATCTCATTTCCTATCACAAGCTTAATCATTATGTTCTATCTTCTATATTTATTATTTTAACAATTTTGTCTTTTAATCATTTATCAACTATTATTCCAAATCTATTCACATGTTTATTTTTTCCTGTATATCACAATATTCTCAGTTGACCTAGATTTTTCTTTCACTCATTTAGTTTCTTACATGGATAATATGTAAATTATCCTTATTATCATTATACCCACTAATTCCATACTCTTAACAGTAACTGTACCTGATCATGCCCTTGTTCTGGACTGGGTTTTTGCTGATGGACCTCATAAAAGTGCCAGGGTTTATGATAACAACAATCAGAAAGATTTCCATGCCAGTGTTCCAATTTGTAAAAATGCTGAGCTCTATTGGATTGCAGAAGAACATCGAATATTTGCAAAACTTCGAGAAGAAAGGAGACTGAATGAAGATGCTAAATGTAGAAAGGTTATTTCTGATCATGATTGGTCAGTTGTTAAGCATTGTTGTTAATGATGTTTATGGGTTAACAGATTTATGTGTGATGCTATTCTTCTGCAGGCAGAGAGAGCAATGAAGATGAAAGCAGAAATGAAGGAGAAGACAATGAGAAGATTTTTGTTATCTGAAAGGCATATATTTTACACAGAACCTCTTGACGTGCAAGCCGGAAATTCCATTACAGTTTTCTACAATCCCTCTAGCACAAATCTTAATGGGAAGTCAGAGGTGTGGTTCAGATTCTCATTTAATCGTTGGACACATCCATATGGTCCATTTCCTCCTCAGAGAATGGTTCAGACTGGCAATGGTTCACTCCTCAAGACATCAGGTAAAAATCCTGTAGATATTTACTGTTTTATATTTCTTTAAGAGGAAAACTGCTTTATATTGTGAAGCTGAAGCATATTTTGTATTTGTGAATGACTTGTAATTCCTACAACTTGAACTGTACAAGGAAGGAGATCTCAAAGTTTATGGGTGAGATCAGGGTCTTCTTGCAGAATGGGAAACATAGAACACATTTCTAAAGGAAATAGTGTGTATATATTTTTTTTTTTAGGAAATAGTGTTGGGCTGTTAGGTTTTAGGGTGGGTGACATGTAAGGGTAGGACACCTGTGTGAGGGTGGCTGATGTACGAGGGTGAGTGGTACATAAGGACGGGCGTTGTGTGAGGGCGTGGGTTGTATAAGTGGGGGCATTGAGGAAGGGTTCGGAGGGCCATAGAAATTTCTAAGATTTCTCAATGGGAAAGATGACAAAATTCAAAAATTTGGCTATTTATGGTTAGGAAAACATCAAATTTCTTTCCTATATTTTCATACTATACAAATGCCCTTTAAATCACATCTTTCTTTTTGAAATTTTCCTTTTTGGATTTTTCATCCTGTACAAACCCCCCTTTAAGGATACGATCAAATTAACTAAGTCAATTTTTAAATTTTCGATTAGTTCAACTCCTATTTTATTCCTAATAAAATTATTTTTTAATTTATCCCATATAGCATTATCATTCATTCATTGAAGCATATGTATCTTAGTAATACTAAACTTTTTTGCATATTTTGAGCTATAAAGTATAGCCAGGTGAGTGACAATTTTATAAAATTCTCCCTTTAATTTTAAGGGTATCCCCTTGTTACATGATACTTATAGAAGCATTCCTTCGCTTAATTTACTTCACTTTAATCTTATGTAAGAAATCCTTTATAATTTCTCTATTGCTACTTATTATATATCCTAAGTATTTTAAAATTTTACTTTTATGAATTCCATGGCTATTTGATCGTATGCTTTTACTAATATTCTTATTTTTGTTGAACCTGCACTCTATATTTTCATTTTTTAACCTAATCAATCTAAATCCTTTGGATTTTAAAATATCTCTCTGTAATTCTAATTTTGAATTAAAATTTGCTTTATTTTTATCAACTAAAACTATGTCTTTGGCGAATAACATATATTAGAATCTTTCTCTTTCAATTTCCTTGGCTATTTCATCAACAATCAAGATTAATAGATATAGACTTACAGAGATGTAAATCAATATCTATTGGAAAATTCTCTAGTTTTTCCTCTTATAGTTTTAATATTGGTAATGGCTCTTTTATGCATATCCTTTATAATATTAATATATTTTAAAGTTACTCTTCTTCTATTTAAAACCCACCACGTTAGGTTTCTAGGTACTTTATCATAGTTTTTAATTAATGAAAATCGTATGGAGTTCCTTTTTCTTGACTCTAAAATTTTCTATTAATTGTGTAAGTAAATGAATAACATCCATTGTTGACCTACTTTGACATAAGCCTAAATTTATTTTTTGCGATTTTAGTTACATGCTTTATCTTTTGCTTAATTTTGCCTTCTCATAATTTCATCATATGACTTATTAACTTAATATCATGATAATTATTACAATTTTGTATTTTTTTTATTTTTAAGTATAGGTACTAAAGAGTTATTTTTATCTTTAAAATTTCATTAAAAAGTATAGTTAAACACTTAATCCTTACTTTACCTTTATACTCCAATTGGAATACCATTTGATTCAATAATTTTCTCAAATTTCATTTTCTTAATAGATTCTTTAACTTCCAAACTATTAATTCTTATAAGATAATTATAGTTTATACCCTTTGTACTACTATTCTTTGTTTTGAAAATTATATCAAAAAGTTTAGCTAACCATTTAATCTCTACTTGTACACTACTATAGTTCAGTAAGAATACCATCTAGTTTAATAGTTCCTACATTTCATTTTCTTAATAGCTTCTTTAACCTTTGAACTACTAATTCATAATATTCAAAATTTTCATATTAGAATTTCCTATCGTATATTCATCAAAAAGTTTATGAAAATACCTACATCATATATCTTTTATTTCATTTTCTTTTACTAAAACTTTGTCATCTTCATCTTTAATACAATTTACTTAAATCTTTAGATTTCCTTTATTTGGTCTTAGCCAATCTATATATTCTATATTCTCCTTGATTTTATTCATTTTATCACATAATTCCTTATAGGCTTGATTTTTATCTTCATTAACAATTTTCTTAGGGTGAAAATTCAAGCATAGGGCTTTATTTACTAACTTATATGTTGGGATGAATAGTTCTACATCGGAAACAGTACTGATGTCAATCCTGCCTATAACATAGTTGAGAACTCTCCAACCACTTAGCTGAATTTTGGTGGAATATCAGGTCTTTTGCTTGGTATCAGAATCAGGTTGTGCACTTTATCTATAAGCCATGCGTAGGCCTGACCCCAACTTGAAAAAGTACTGGTGATAGTGATAGGCCTAGAGCTACACGTACATGTTAGGATCGAGTATTGTTACTAAGTTAAAATCTCGAGGTGATAATAAGAACTCCTCAATTCTTTTTAAGACACAACACAACACTTACAGGTTGAGTGTGACCTTTAGTCATTTGATTTTTAACTTTTGGTTATAACCCCCTGTCATGGTAAAACACGAGACACCTCCTCAAGTGTGGACGACTTAGTTGAGACATGTGAAGGAAAATGTGTACTAGGTACCCAACAATTCTCCCCCCGCACATGTACATGCAGAATGCGCTCGTTGGGACTCAAACACAAAACCTTCTGGCTCTAATATCATTTATTAGGATCAGGTGTTCCCATTTTAACTTAGTGGCAGCATCCGATCCCAACAGTATGAGAGAGTGTTGGGACGAATAGTCTCACATCAAAGACAATATTGATGTTAATCCTGTTGATAATATAGTTGAGAACCTTCCAACCACTCAGTTGGGTTTTAGTGGAATATCGAGTATTTCTACTTTATACTAGGTCTGCTGCAACACATAGGGTGAAAATTCAGGCATCTTGTGTGAAATAGGATAGTATCATCTAATTTGGCTTTCTTCAAATTATAAAAATCTGTTAAAAAAATTATAAAAATCTACTAATCTGCATTGTAGTTTGACCCAAATATCAGATGAAATGATGTGCTGGTTGATATATAGGATATTTTTGTTTCTCCCCCTTGTATTTCCCTATTTGAATCAATGAAATATTGTTGATCTAGATAGCTCTCTAATACAATGCACAGAGCAACATAGACCATCAATGATTGACATTGACATCTCCTACATCACCTATCATTAAACAAATCAGTTGAGCATCCCAACAGCAGCTTGCCCATCACCTCTCCTACTCTTCATGCTGCCAAATGATTAAAACATATTGGACATTCCTTTTCTCATATCAGCTTGCCACTATCTTCCATTTCACATATCTCACAACTCACAAGACATCTACTCCATGGTTGTATGACAAAAATTGTAGCAGATAGTCTTGTTTTGCTGTTTTTATGTTCATTGGACGCATCAACTATGATTGGAACCATCATTGACAGTCAGATGAGGAGGTGGTAGAGGTAGAGAAAATGGAGGAGGTGGATACCCTTGTCTTGTTGTCACCAAGATCACCATACACATTGACAATGATAACCTTGTCTTGTCTTGTCGGATGAGAAAGTGGTACAAGTGAATAGCCTCTCTATGTTGTCATCAAGTTCATTTAACATATCAACAATGATCAAAGGAGTTGGTGGAGGTGGATCGCATTGCCATGTTGTCATCAAGTTCATTGAAACATCAACAAAGATTAGAGACATCATCAATGATTGAAATAGAAAATGTGTAATCTCACCATGCTGTTTTTGAGTTCATTAGACATATCAATGATGATCAAAGGCATCATTAATGGTTGGAGGTGGTGGATAATCTTACCATGTCATCAAGCTCACCAAACATATTGACAATGACTGGAATCATTGCTGATGACTGAAGGAGCAGTGGAGGTGGAAATGGAAAAGGTAGAAGCAAAGGAGGTTGCGGGGGGGGGGGGGGTGGGAATGGGTAGAGGACGTTGCGGGAGAGGAATGCTGTGTGAAGAAGGTGCTGGATGAGGATGTGGTGTTGCAAGGATGGGTAAGATTTTTACTTTGATGAGTTATATTTTGACTAAGGTAACAAAAATTTTCATAATAATGTTATACATGTTTTTATTTTAAAATTTAAGTGGTATATGTGTAATCTTTTGTATGTTAATGGTATACATGTTAGAAGTATTTTCAATGGTATATATGTAAATTACTCTTAACATTATCCCATTTTCCCCTTCCTAACATAGAAATGCCTTGGTCATGTCATATGGGATATTGGACATGAATCCAGCTTAATCCTAGCTGGATCCATGCCCAGTACATGTCTTTTTTAATGTGATGGTTGTTTAGAATTATCCATGTTTCCTAGATAAGTATATAACAACAAATAAGAAATTGTACCCTTTAGCATGAAATCTATAATAAAGATAATTCATAAAAAACAAAGGATCTTATTTGTAGCTGTAGAATAGTAAATAGTATAATGTCAAGTGTTTTAGTGGTTGAATGTTGGATTTGTATGCAGAAAATTATTGCCAAACGGCAGGAGCATTTGATGAATTATATGGCAGCAAACAAGAAATTGTACCCTTCAGCATGAAAGCTATAATAAATACAATTTATAAAACACACAGAATATCCATTTGTGTGTAGCTGTCAAATTGCATAATGTCAAGTGTTGTGGTAGTTGAATGTTGGACTTTTAAACACAGAAACACTGCCAAACAGGAGGAGCTATTTGCAGTTCTTAATTGGGGGATCAAAAGCATTTGTTGTTTTGTCTTTGAGGATCAACTCTATATGATGAAATATTAGAAACTATTTATGAACTTTTTTTTGGAAATATGAGTTTCCATCTTTGGTGATGGTGACAACTTTCTTTGAATATGAATATTGTAAGAGTTCCTAAACTTACATTATTCCTGTAATTGAGCATCTATACTTGTAAATATTGAAATCATCTGAATTTCCATGATAAAATTAGGAAACCGTTTTATTGATCTTAGTGCACCTGCATTATGTGGAATTTGTTATGTTATTCTTCAGTAATGATTTTATTTTTCTTGCTATTTTTATCAGTTTGCATCTTTCCTCCATGAACAATTTGTTGTTCTTTAACTCTGATACTAGTTTGCAATAAAATATCATACTTGGTTTCTTTTTATTTTGTGTTGTGAAAACTATACCATTATCTAGCTGTTATTCTTCACTTTAACTTAAGCATTGTTAGATTTGCTACTGTTATTTGTAATAATAATTTATGGACTCCTGCTAAGTTTTTTTCAAACTTCTAGATGTTAGAAGTTTAATCATTTCTTTGCATGAACCATGGAACTGTTTTGCAGTAAAAGTACCATTGGATGCATATATGATGGATTTTGTTTTCTCTGAGATGGAAGATGGTGGAATATATGACAACAAAAATGGGATGGACTACCATATTCCTGTGAATGGAGGGATTTCCAAGGAGCCTCCCATGAGCATTGTACATATTGCCGTTGAAATGGCACCTATTGCAAAGGTAGAGTTGGGTCAACTAGTTTGACAAAACTATCGGTTTGTCTTCATATAATATTACATCTGATTATCATGAACTATATTATCTTTAAATTCTGACTTGAATATGGGAATCATTATTTAGATAAAACTTATTCTCATAATTTTTATATTTAAATTATTTTGGTTTTTTTTCTTGCAAAAGGATGTTGGGCACTTACTCTTAGACATTGATGTATGTAACTTAGCCAAACAGATTAGGGAATTCTTTTCTACCAAGTACCAAAGTCTACTGTACTATTTGTTAATTGTTTTGGACCTTGGAAATCATCTATGAGAACTTGATAGGGGATTTGTTTACCCAACAAGTAGTTTTACTTCTGAATGTGTTGGTTGTTTTTTGTGAAAAGATCTAGGGTACTTATCTTGAGTGGCATTCTTTTATACAATTTATAAGCTGATTAGGGAATTCTTATCGACAAAATTCAAGCTCATTGTTTCAGGACTGCAAGTTTTCTATATCATAGAAATGTCAACCACAGTCATTTTCTTGATTTTCCACTTCCCATTTTTTAGATATTTTATAAATTATTTGCAATTTTACACTTAATTTTTATGATATCTGTTTTGTTGATTTATCCATGTGTGTTGGAGTTTGAAATGGTCTTATTGAAGGTTGACTTGGTGTTTTTTCTTATGATGATGATATTTTATAGTTGATGTGTTAGAATAGCCTCATATCGAAAATAAGGAATTTTGCACAATTAATATAACATTAGACCTCTTTACTTAAAACCAATCTGTTAAGAATGGAGGGATGTTTTATCATATATTTTGTTTCAAGTCACATCTCATTTTCATCATAGATATATGTAGAAGATGATTAGGGTAGAAAAATTGGGGTCGTTTCCTTAACACAGTAACACCTCTATATATCTAGAGGTTTATAAAAATACCCTTAGAAATAGGAACACATGATATCTAACAATATATTTTAAAAACTTCCCATTTGTGACTTTTTTTTGAAGTCTTTCAAGTGTTTTTATTTTTAGATTAGGTGGATATATGAGGATTTGGATCTAGAAGATTGTTTTTGATTCTGATATCTTATTGAAATGTGCATATCTAATTTAAAATCAATTGATTGTAAGTGGAAAGGTCTAAATTTGTATTAATTGTATAAGTCTCCTTATTTTTAAGGTAAGATTATTTTGACACTTCCTCTCAATTGTGTAGCCTTTTTTAGGTCTTACACGTGTTCTTATTTTTGGGATTCAGTGTATGTGTAGGGACTCTTAGGCCTAGAAGATAGTATACGACTTTAATATTATGTTGAAATGTAAACATCTAATTCAAAATCAATTAGTTAATAGTAGAAATATTCTTTATTATATATTTTGTTTCATTTTTCATCTCATTTTCAATATGAGACAATTAGAATCTTAAGATATTATGTGTTGTTTTAGGTTTAGTCTCACATTATGTAAGTTGTATTTGTTTGTAGCAACAAAGGAGCAAAGTCAAGAGATTTTTGCTATAACACACTGGCTTCGTCTATGATCAAATTTTTCATAAAATTACAATTAAACTCCCTTTGTTTGTTCCTTTGTGAATAGTTGGATTACTTGACAATGTAGATAGCAATTTAATTATCACAATGCATAACTATGGGTCCTTTTTAACAAAAACTAAGTTCTTGTAAAAGAGATATCAACGATAACATTTCACAAGCTATTTCAGTCATGGTTTGATATTCCACTTTAGCAGTTGATTTAGTGACAACATTGTGTTTCTTGCTGTGTCATGTGACTAAATTTCTCCTAACATGGGTATAAAAATCATAAGTAGATTTTCTGTCACCTTTGTCACCAACATAATTAAAGTCTGTATAACCTTTAATCTGTGATGCCCATGCCTTTTATAAATAAGTCCCTTTCCTTGTGCTCTTTTAAGATATACAAAAACTCTTAGAGCCCCTTACTAGAGTGAACTTCTTTGAGATTCTGCATAAATTGACTTAAGAAGATTTACTACATATACAATATAAGATATATCAACTTCGCAATAAGTCATTTGTACCTTTTAGGATTGCATAATGGTATAGAAGACATGTCCTAAAAACGTGGGTTCTGTTTTATGAGTGAGTTTTCTGGTTTGCATCTTGTCAATCCAGCTTACTGTAATAAATAAATTTACTTTGTGATAGTGAAAGTTGCTCCTTGCAATATGCAAACTTAAATCTTAAAAAATATCGAGACTTGCCTATGTCTTTGGTGACAAAATGCTTGTTTAGATATATTTTAGTATGGTTGATGGCAACATCACTTCCTGGAAGCAAAATATCATTTACATAGACTGTCAAAATGATGCAACCCTTATTGGTTTTCTTGTAGAAAATTGAGTGGCCTGCAGTACACCTGTGAAAACCATCATTACACATGATCTTGCTAAACTTGTCAACTTAGGCCTTAGGACTATGTTTGAGCCTATATATTATTAGCTTTCTTAGTAGGCAGACTTGAAACTCCTCTTGAGAAACATAATCAGGAGGTTGTTTCATGAAAACTTGTTTAGCAAGACTACCATATAAGGATGTATTTTTGACATTCAGTTGAGACATAGGCTAAGAATGATTAGTTGCAATTGAGACAATAAAGAGGGAGTAAAGTGTTGTTCATAAACTTGATAGGTTTTAGAGATGTTTTTCTCATATCCATAAGTCTTCTTAAGAGAACCTCAAATTTTCTTTGCAGGTCGCATCATGGTCACCCCTTAAGCCATTTACTCTATGCTAGCCAACATCCATGAGGTAATGGCTGCATCATTTGCTAACCAATATTCATGGTCGACATCTTTTGCTTCTGTTGGCAGATTTGTAAAGTGGTGGAACATGTGGTGTGCGACAATAATATTTTCAAAGTTTCTTGCCCATAATATGTAATTTTTACCATTCAACTTTCCCATAGGAGAAAAACTTTGCAAAAGAGTGTTGGGCCGTCATTTCAATTGTATCTCTAGCAAACACACCTATTACAACAGATTAGTCATAGTAGTGCACTCCCTAGAATTTTAACTGGATTGTCGTCTCTTCTTTGCGGGCTTTAAAGGGCAACAACTTGTCCGTGTGAGCTTCACAAGGGAGTTGTCTCTTCAATATCCAACTCCACAAGAACTACGAATAGGGTACCCACCAAGCACTGAGTATAGTGAGCACAAACCATCGATACCCACAAATGATGGCTGAAAATCCTGGGTTGATGGCACACCTAGGTTACCAACACAACTGATCGCCGGAAATCCTAGGTTGACGACACAAGACACATGAAACAACGCGTGTCCAGGAAGATGAGGAGGTGGTAGCCTACTTCAAGAAGGTGACAAGTGTCATGACTGCTTGATGACACTCAACCACTTGCGATGGGCGGAAGGTCGAGATGGAGACAGGTGTGGGATGTGGAAAGGGTATCATTGCTTGTGCAAGGGAGGTGGAATTGGCTAGGGTTTACATAAAAAATGAAAGTGTATTACAATTAGGGTAAAAACCCAGTACATATAGATGTTGTACAAAATAAACTGAATGAGCCAAAACACCCCTTGATATATGAAATCAGGAATGTGATGTTATTTCAACAGTATTCTTATTGAAGTTTTAATAGGACATTGTATGTGATGCAGGTGGGTGGTCTTGGTGATGTTGTTACAAGCCTCTCTCGAGCTGTCCAGGATTTGGGGCATAGTGTGGATGTTATTCTTCCAAAGTATAATTCCATGGACCATGGCACTGTAAGTCTTCTATGTGTGGATGAGGTTGCTTTTATATGCTTCGTATTTCTTTCTCATTCAAATGATTCTCTGCTGTCCTAATGGTTTTCTGATTTATAAGAGCATAGTTGTGAAATCTATCAATATTTTTTTAGATCTTTGACTGTTTTTGATGTGAATAACCTGATGCTGATTATTCATGTTCAATTAGGAAATCCCATTACATATATAGCTTGCCTAGACATAAGCCTATGCATGACAATGTGAACTGCTTCCCTTATTAGGATCATTACTTTTTTGTGCTTTTTAAAGTGTTGTAATGCTGATTAATATTATGTATTGATTCCACTGGGTTGTTGCTTTGGAGGTACATCTGTACAAAGATCATCAATAATGATTATTTTACTTGTTTTCAATTTGTTTTTATGACTTTTAATTCTTGTTCTTTCAGTATGTCATACCTTGTTGCTTTTAAAAAGTGTTAATTTCCTTTATCTTATTGTTTTATAAGGGAGAAATTCAATTATGCAGTATCACTGTGCTGTAGGTTAGAGATTTTCAGTTCAACAAAAGTTTTGCTTGGGGTGGCACTGAAATCAAAGTTTGGTTTGGGAAGGTGGAAGGACTTTCTGTTTACTTTCTAGATCCACAAAATGGGTAATATGTTATGTTTTTTGTTCTCTACTAAATGATAGTTAAAGTTTTTGTCCTCTACTAAGTTTTTCTCGAGATTTGGATGAAATTGAGTATGGTTATTTATGGTTAAATGTTGTAAAGTTCTTATGGAATCAGGAGAGGAATCCCAAGGGGATTACATGGAAGGACCAAGTAGAAAAGTCTATGGGTTCTCTTGATTCACAGAACTGGTCAACTGGTGCATGAACCACATGGCCACAGAAAAAAGGTGACTATCGTGCCGAGATTTAGGAACTAGACATGTAGTACCACCTGACTGGATGAGTGCTCCACTGTCTGGTGAAGCGGTGGTCCACTACAGTCCGGCATTTCCTTGAAAGTATCACTGCATCTTTTGCATATCAATCTTCATAGGCAGCATCTTTGAAGTTGTGGGGTGGATTTCAGAGATGCCAAAAGTTTTGAGGTACGACAACAAATATCTCAAAACTTTGAGCCTACAACAAGATGCACCACCAATATTTTTTTTATCAATGATTCATGGGGGAAGATATGTTTTCCTCCATAAAACTTGATGACAGTCTGATGTGCTACAACTACAAAAACACTGATTTGCCTTTGATGGGTGCATGGACATAACATGAAAACTTTCCAGATGCCATGATGATGATCCAGAAGCACGTACATGCGTGGATGACTGTCCACACTCCAGTGAGTTCTAAACAGACATGGGTAGCCTTAGGCGTGAACATTGTCATCAAATGCTGCTACCTACACTGCTGATCACACAGGACGCATAGGTGGTGGGTGGCAGTGGAAGATGTGGAGGAGAAGAGGGTGGGAGGAGGAGAGGTGCTGGGAGAGGTGAGAAGGAGAGTGTCTGGTCAGCAGTCGGGAATGAAGGAGCCTTGGTCATGTCAGCCTGTCCTGTCCTGTTGAGTTGGGTGGCTAGGGTTTCTGGGGTGGCTGGGGTGAGTGGTGGGTCCACGTGAGAGATTACATAGGTATAAGAAGTATTAGATACACTAATGCTAAATGGATATCCACTAAGAAAACTAGTAAGTCTTATACATAAAATAAATCTAACAGTTTTGATTCTGCAAATTTATTTAGAAATAATTAAATTTACCAGTTTTTTCCAAAACCATGAAAGCTTACAAAAAACTTACATCAATAGTTTTCAGATTTCTTAGATTTGGTGGAGAAGACAATGACTTAGATTGGATGACCCCATTACACCATTTGCTTTATGCTATTGTTGGTGAAGGCCATCTGATCTACCTTAGCATAAGTATGGATCCTCATAACAAGTTGAACCTCCTCTCCTTTTATGTGCTGACGTGGCATGCTAATGCTGTTCAATTGATAACATAGCAGGATCAAGGACAACTTGATCTTTTTGATTCCCACTATTTTACCTTCTCTCTGATAATTCCTTAGGTCATCTTCTTCTCCAACATCGATATCAATCAATGGAGCCTCTTGTGAAAAAATCACCATCTTCTCATTCTTAGCTCCCGAATTTTCTATCCATCCATCTATTTTCCCATTCTCATTTGGAATATTACTTTGCATTGTGAACTCCCCACTTGTAGATGCAACTGATGGGGGTGTCCACCATGCATAAACAGGGATAGCTTCAAGAACATGAGGAAAACCAACTAGCATTAATGTCTTGGATAAGCCATTCTCTCCAGTCTCTCCATGTTGTCCAATTCCCTGGAAATGATCAATCTTCCAACCAATACTACTTAGTCAATAATGTGATTCACCTTTTTACTTTTTCAAAAAGAAAAACTTAGAATAGATTCCTCTAAGAAACAACACGATGCAAGTAATGGACAGTACCATACTGTCAAAGTTTGGGCCTTAGAATCAGTCAACAAAGAGAGAAATGAAACTGTGATCCCCCACATTCCTTGAACATTTCGCTATCAAGCTTTTTGATCTTGCTTTTATCAATACAAGGAAGCTAGCAACCTCTGCCAGAAATGATTATTGTTGTCTAAGGATAGTTTCTCAGCAATCTTATGCTTAAAACCTCCAACCTCCATTTCTACTGTCATGGATTGTAAGCCCTTAAAAGCTTGTCTATCCTTGAGAGTAAGCTGAGTTGGTATGATTCTTTTAACCACATAATCAAAGGTTATATCCTTAGTTATCAAATTTTTTGTTGGTAGTATTAGATGATGTACTTGAGTGTGGTCTACTTAAACTTTTTAAGGTGCTTGGGCACTTAGGCGATTCTTAGGTTATTTTTTTATTTTTTAAGCATATATTATATATATTTATACATATTTGATAATAATTATGGATATTTTTAATTCTATTGTTCTCCATATAACATTCAAACAAATAAACCCAAGATAACATCAAAATATAAACTATAATAATGCTACTATGTATATTTTATTAATATATAATTATATATTTTAATAGTATTCCATCAAAGAATTATTTGCAAGGAAAAATATGTAAAACCATTAAAAATATATATTTAATCAATTGGTTCCGACAGAAGATGTAGTCAATTCACACCTTGGTACCTAGACACTGCTTAGGCACTCTCCTTAAAAAGCTTGGTCTGTTGTTTTAGTGCAAAAACCGTCCTAGTAGCCTTGGCTCTCACAATTTTGACAACACCATGAGTTCCTGCAATAAGTTTTGGCGGTAAACCTTCTTAGACACTTGAAGCAGGGAGGTGTGACTTGCAATGGTAAGGCTTGGCCAACGCTCCTTTTTTTGGTTCAAAACATTCTTAACTATAGATGCACCACATTCAATGGGAGATGGAACTGGTCAAAAACCTCCCAAAAGGAAGTGGTGTTTCATCATCCACTTCCATTCATTATGTTTTTCATGTGAAAACACTCGTGATATGGTTGTGGAGACTCCCATATGTGCTTGGAGTCAAATTGAGTTTTAATCCTTGTGTTTCCCCATCATCAATAAATATGCTAGGTGGTTGGAGTTGTATGGCTAAAGTATTTGCTGACTTTGGTTTCCTTGTATTCAAATGCTCAATAGAAATGTAAGAAATAGTACCACAGTAGGCTTCATGTTCAGTCAATATTGATTCTATATTACACAAAAAGTAAATGTTGCATCTCTTACAGCTTATTTGTGTATGTTTTGTCAAATGTTTGGAATCACTAAATGATATTGTATTGTTTCTTATAATACTTTGGGATGCTTCTGAGGTTGTTAGGTTTATTTAGTTTCTGTTTCAATTTTTTATTCAAGACTACAAGTTGACCTCATTGTGTTTTGTCACAAATTCAAATGGGACACTTTCTTCCCCAAAATTTTCTAGTTAAATGGTTATTTCAATGATTTGCACTAATACTGGAACATAATGGAACAAGTAATTACATGTTGAGAAAAAGTGAGGACTATAATAAGTACGAAACTCTCAAATGTGAAATTAAGAAAGTAGAAAGTAGGAGCTCAACACATGATGGTAATTTTTTTATCCTTGCAGAATGTTTTCCACTGGGTGCATCTATGGTTGTAGGAATGATGCAGAAAGGTTTGGGTTTTTTTGTCATGCTTCCCTGGAGTTTCTTCTTCAAAAGGGAGCTAATCCTGTAAGTTTACTTTTCACATCCTTAATAAATTAATCAATTGTTGTTAATCTTCTTAGTCTGGAGTATCTCATAGCCCTGAACTAAAGTTGTAAGTCATTTGGTCTAAATCATAGCCCTGAACTAAAGTTGTGAGCCATTTTGACTAAATCATAGCCCTGAAAAAATGCATATCTTTGTTATATTTGGCTATTATTGTTGATATCCTAAAAATATAAATGTTTCTATTGTAGATTTCTGTTTTATATTTTAATCTCTAGCAACCACAAAGGCCCAAAACATTGATCTAGTATCTCAACAAAGTCTCTTACGTTTTTATGGGGATATGGGTTTATTCAAACATATGAAGTGTCACACATGTAACCCGGTGTATGGCATGATTCTTTTTTAGTGCATTAAAAAAATGTATCATCTCTTGCTCTTTGTAAGTTAGGACTCAAGAAAATGTTAAGTGTTCTCCATAATTTACTGTTAATCTCCATTTCCTTTAAGTTACAAGATATCAATTCTTGACATTCTATGTTATGTTTATGTATTGACCTTAAGATAATAGTTGAGAGGAGAGAATGAGTGTAATTTAATTATATTAGCACTAATGAGAGATTACAACTATATCCGTAAGGTTTAGATATTAATGGATATTCAATTGCCATATTACACACTTTTACACATAACCAATAATATAAAAAACTTTGGACGATTGGGAGGGCTGACAGTTGTCTGTTGGTGTAGGTTTGCAGCAGCTAGGGTTGGTGGTAATGGTGAGGAGGTGGTGGATTGGGTTGGTGGTATCTTAGGATTTCTTCCCAAGCTTTGTTACCATGTGCAAAGAGAGAATGGTTATGATTAGCTTAAACTAACAGGAGATTACAACTGTAATATATAGGGCTTGGATATAAATGGATATCCAATAACACTGGATAAAAGAAATAAATTTAGCAAAATATTCTCTCCCATGGATTTGAAAAGCTGGCAGACGTCATTTTTGCTTCCAGCACTAAAAATGTTTGTCACTGCTTCTTGAAATGCCCAACGATTTCCCTTTGGTGGAGAAGCCTGGCGACTTTATACCTGATTTTGATAATGATTTGGAGCATTTCTGGGAGCACTACATTGCACACAAGAGATCTCATTACTTGTTTTTCATGCACATGGATGATCCTTCCCCATGCCATATTGTGCTGCAGATACTTTGTGAGAAACAATAGAATTTTCCCCTTGACATATGGGGGAGCAAATACCTTCACTCCTCCAAAGAAGTTGAAGAATTGGGTCCTTAACAAAGAGTTAGAATGGTCAGGGGCAGTCAATTATGGGGACCTTGATGTTAGAACTATCAGATGTTGGCTCACTGTTCTACTTGTAATTTCAAGTCTTTTGCTTATCTTCTTTCCATCTTTATTTTCCCTTTCTTTTCATTTTTAGTTTTCCTCAAGAATTCCTATCTCTTTTCAAATGGTATCAAAGTCTAAACCTTAATCACCATTGTCATTGCTCCTCTCTCTCTTGTATGTGCGTGCAAGCTCCTCTCTCTCTTGCGACCATTGCTATGTCTTTAGAAGTGTCGTCACGTTGGTCCATGTTCATTGCTTCGCGGCTCTAGCGTGGGAAACCTTTGCCTTGTGTGTGATCACTAGTCATCACCGTTGGACATGTGGGGCTCTGTGACATGCATGCAGGACCTTGTCCTCACTTTTGTTAGGCTTTCCTGGCTTCTTGTGATCCACAATAGGGGTTGTCTGCCTACTTGCTAGCTTTGTGTGGTCTAGGACCTTCCCCCCCAATCTAGATAAGCTTTCGCCTTGATCCATTAAATGTGTCTTTGTTGGATACTTTCACACTTAAAAAGGGTATCAATGTTATCACCCTCCTACCTGGTTATACTGTCTTTGTTGATGCCATCATTTTAGAGTCTCAACCTTACTTTATCGAAGAGGTTGAGGTTTCTAATAATGTTCCCTACCTGTGTTTGTTCCCATAAGTGGTGAACCTTGTCAAGACGACAATGTTGCTAATTGCCCATTGCAGGTGTACTAGTGATTGCAACATCCATTGTCAGTAAATCCAGATCCAGACACATCCTCTTTGGATTTATCCATTGCCCTACAAAAAGGTACATGAGTATGTACCAATCACCTAATTTTCAATTTTGTTTCTTATAATCATCTTACTCTCTTTTGTCATACCTTTACCGTAGTCATTTCTTTTGATTCTATACTAAAGGGGGATTTGTGCTTTTGGAATTGGTGAAAAATGATGAAAATTTTGACTTATTATTTTCTACCATTTCACATGATTTCTCACCCTTTCTAAAAGTACAAACCTCCCCTAAGGAACTATTTGGAAGTATTAAAGCTAACTTGTTGGAATACAACTATAGATGAAGAAGTGGTAGCTTTGCAGTCTTGTGGTACATGAGAGTTAGTGTCTTTCCTTACTGAAACAAATGTAGTCTCATGTAAATGGGTCTTTACCATCAAATACAAGGCTGATAGGTCAATTGACAAGTTTGAAGCTCACCTTTTAGCCTGTGGTTTTACTCAAACTTATGAAGTTGATTATACAAAAACATTCTCTTTTGTTGCCTCCATTTGGGTGATTTTTTTATTATGGTAAATTAGCAATGGAGACTATTAATTAGATGTTAAGAATACTTTCCTTTATTGTGATTTAGTTAAACAGGTTTACATAGGGCAACTTTCAAGATATGTTACTCAGGGAGAGAAGTTGGTATACAAATTGAAGAAGGTTATATATATGACTTCAAATAAAGCCCTAGGGCTTGGTTTGATAAATTTAGTTAAATCATGAGTAGTGGAGGCTTTTGATAGTGTGCAGTGGATCATTTTGTTTTTTATAGAAATTATATGGTGAATGTGTCATACTAGCAATTTATGTTAATGATATTCTTCTGACTAGCAGTGATGAAAAAGGAATTAAAAAAACCAAGGACTACCTTAAAAGTTCTTTGCTACAAAAGATATGTGTTGGTCAAGATATTTTTTGGAAATTGAGTTTGTATACTCAAAAGGAAAAACGATATTATTTTAGTGCAATTATGCCATGGATTTATTAAAAGAAATTGGGAGCCTTGGATGCAAACCAAAACACTCTCTTATAGAGTTAAATCCTTCATTTTGGGGTGCTTCATCTAAAAAATTAGATAATCTTGATCAGTACAGGAGACTAATTGGAAAATTGATATATCTCATTGTTACAAGACTAAACATAGCCTATTTTGTAGGACCATTAAGTCAGTTTATGCATGAGTCAAGGAAAGTGCATTGGATAGGTGCACAATGGGTGTTGGTCTACATCAAAAGCACACTAGGTTCATGTCTTGTCTATAAGACTCATGAACATCTTAATGTAGAAACTTATTCTAATTTTGTATTTGTTGGAGATAAAAGGGATAAAAAATCAACTTCAAGGTATCATACCTAAGTGAGAAGAAATCTTGTTTCTTGGCGTAGCAAGAAACAAAACATGGTTTCACTTTCCATTGTTAAGGCTGAATATAGAGCAATGGTATAAATAGCCTGTGAGTTGATGTAGCTCCAATCTCTTTTAAAAGAGTTAGGGGTGATGGTTCAAGATCTTCTGCTCATGTATTGTGATAATTAGGTAGTCATGCATGTTGCAAAGAATTAGACCTTTCATAAATACACCAAGCACATAAAGATTGATTACTGTTATATTCAAGATTTAGTGATGAAGAGAATAATCACTGCTTCTTATACTCCATCCAACGAATGGTTGGCTGATATTTTCACTAGGGGCTTAGGTCAAGGTGTTTTTAAGTCAATTTATAACATGCTAGGTATGATAGACATACTCTCTAGCTTGAGGGGAAGTGTGATAGATCCACTTAATGGATCCATTTGCAATAGATCCACTTAAGGATCCATTTATGATTGGATGTATATATATATATGTAATCACGAGATTAAGGAATAATAATCCTTTACACTCTTTCCAGATCCAAAAAGCCCACATCTATATTATTTGAATAAATATCCCATTGCTTCCAATGGATTAACCCTTTTTATGAAACACCTAAAAAACCCATCCACATGAATCTCTAACTAAAAGGTTGATATGCTTATTTTTATATGAATCAATAATTTGACAATGTTAATATTTTCATAAGATTTTTATTTTTATATTCATGTTAAAATATATCTAATATTATTTTATTTTATTCAAAAAAAATATTTCGGTATTATTAAATAGTACATTAATATGTTATAATATTGTAATTTGAATATAGAATATTATTTATCAATTTATCTAATGAAGTGTTGTTTTATCTAGTTTTGTATTTCTTTTTAGTTTTTGTCTTTGTTAATATAATATTTTGTTAAGTAATCTACCAATCATTTTGATAATTTATCTTTTTGAAGACTTGCACATGATATATTTTATCATTTAATTATTATTATAAAATTTTAGCAAACTTTACATAAATAAGCTATAACAATATTTTTAAACATATCATTATATAAGATAACTCTATGTTATAATTCCTATCCGAGAAAAGGTGGAGAATACTAAATCTCATTAGATATTTTTAAAAATCAATAGTGTGCAAACATGAGCATTAAAACATTCTATTTGATGGCATCATAACATAGATTATAAGTATACAACAATTATCAGAGTTATCGGCAATCATTTTTACAAATAAAACTTACTAGATATACAAAGGTCTTGGTTTTCCATTTATACAAGCATAATTTAGTTATAGAGTTATTTTTTTTCTTCATTCAATGTCAGATCTTTCTTGATGTCTCTATGTTCATGATCTTTTCTAAAATGGACCTCTTTTCTGAATGTTTTTAATCTAAACAGACATGATTTGCAGGATATTCTGCATTGCCATGACTGGTCGAGTGCACCTGTTGCATGGTTATTCAAGGAACATTACAGGCACTATGGTTTGAGTAATGCTCGAGTTATCTTCACAATTCATAATCTTGAGTTTGGGGCTGGTTTAGTTGGGAGGGCAATGTTTCATGCTGATAAAGCTACAACGGTCATTTCCTTTTCTTTCAATGACCCTAGTCCACCTTTGGAGACTTGCAAACAAATACAATATTTTTTGTCTATATTTTTTCAAAAGACAGTTACACATTCTTCTCAATTCTAAAAGCATATATCTTGTTAATTATCTAATACAACAATAATAATTCAAGTCATAATCTCACCAGATGGGGTCGGCCACATGAATCTTTTTCTTCCAATTATTTCTATGTATCATCAAATCTTGGTTAAGTTAGATAAATTTAAATATTTTTTTATAATTACTAACCAAGTAGTTTTAAGCCTATACTTCAATTTTTTTCTATACTAATTAATTCTCATTTTCTAATTGATGCATTCTTTAATTTATTAAAGATATGATCAAACCATCTAAGCCAATTTTTCTTTATCTTTATCCTCAATAGGTGCAAATTTTGCTATTTTCATTATAAAATCTTAGTTTATTTTTTATAGTATTATCACTCATCCATTTAAACAGATAGATATATCATTATCTCTATTTACTTCCATTAATTCCTAAAAGAAATATTTTGCTGTGATCTGTCATAATATTTCTTTTTAAAATGTAGGCCTATTGCTACCTAAAGTGATGCATACTCTGTTTGTCATCTCTTTTTTTAATTTGTTCCTTGTGGAAAATTTTTCTTGAGCTCACCGTAAATGCCTTTCCACCCCTTTCTTTTTCTTGCTGTACTAGGTACCTCTTACTCTTACTACTAAAAAAGTTGAAAGGCCTTTCAAATTATTTACTAGTAAGCAACTCTGACTGCAACTTCATGGAAAATAAGTGCATTTGTACTTATTAGCTGCAGCTATTTAAATCTTCTTTATAATCGGATTTTTAATTTAAAATTGTCTACAAATACTAACAATTTTATTATCAAATAGTTCAATCATGCAACTTATTTTTTTGGATTATAGATTTTGTTATTCAAAAAGCCGACCAATACAAGGTTACTTTGGTTATTTTGAAGATTCAAATACTTGCATAACACTAATAACTAAGAAATTTACAGTCTTTTCTGTCATTTATGATATTATGATTTCCAAAACTTTTGTTTCCATTAATTTATCTACAGGTTTCAAACACATATTCAAGGGAAGTTTCTGGAAATCCAGCCATCGCTCCATATCTTCAAAAATTTCATGGAATTGTCAATGGAATAGATCCAGATATATGGGATCCCTTCAGCGATGAGTTCATCCCTGTAGGCAACCTTTTTCAGATTTTTTGAAGATAAATATTAAGTTCAAGAACTTCAAGATTTATCTCTATATGGTAACAAAGTAAGTGTTGTTTTTAATGATAATCAGCTGTCCTATACATCAGACAATGTAGTAGAAGGGAAAATGACTGCTAAGGAGGTATTGCAACAAAAACTTGGATTAAGGAGATCTGATCAACCAATAGTGGGGATCATCACTCGATTGACAGTCCAGAAGGGAATTCATCTCATCAAGCATGCTATTTGGAAAACTTTGGAGAAAAATGGGCAGGTTTTTATCATTCATTCATGTTCAGTTTATTTTGAATGTCAAACATGATAAGTTTATTTTGATTTTTAATTTATGGAAATCATTGTTCTACAAGTCCTTAATGAATATTATCAGTCAGGTTGTATTGCTTGGTTCAGCTCCAGATCCTAGAATACATAATGACTTTTTTGATTTAGCCAACCAGCTACACTCTTCCCATGCTCATCAAGTACGGTTATGCTTGACCTATGATGAATGCCTCTCACATTTGGTAGGTTGTGTTTAAATAAATCTTTATTACATATATTATTGGTTTCCTGTAATATTCTCATGAACTTGCTTAGTAACTGAAATACATATTTTTCGTACTAGATCTATGCTGGTTCGGACTTTATTGTTGTTCCTTCAATCTTTGAGCCTTGTGGGCTTACTCAGCTGATTGCTATGCGATATGGCACTGTTCCCATTGTTCGCAAAACTGGAGGTTTGTTTCTCTAAACTTAATACTAGTTTCACATGCCTTAAATTTAGTATGTTATTCCACTTCGTTTTGAAATGAATTCTAGTTTTTTTTTTTCTCTCAGTCAAGTTAATTTTGAATTTGAGTTTATTTTTCCACGGTCAAGTTAATTTTCATGTCGATATTATTCTGTTTTACTCTTTCCTTTTGTCTTGATTGTATCCATCTGATGAAGTAGATTTGAGTATCTTATATTATTTTTAGGCTAAATTACTTATTGGTGTTCCAAGGTTCTATTGAAATCCTGCTGTTGTTATGTTCCCACTGTCAAACCCTTTTTTTCGGGTCGAGTCAACTAGTCAAGCACCAGTGGTGGTCGATCTAGCAATGCACGAGGTGGTCCTCTTGACCCCTTGGTTTGCCGAAAGGAATTTTGGTGGGTGGGCCACATATTCATGTGAAAAGACAGTCGACACTAATCACTTGAGGATACAAGAGTAACAAGACATCCCCACATGTATTTATACTTGCATTACAATGATGCTTTCCATGGGTTACAACAGAAAACAACCTAAGAACTGAAACAACAAAAGAAATCTGGAACATAACAGCTGTGGTTTCGAAAGGCTTTAGAAGTAGCATAATAGTCTCCCAACATTTTGGAAGTCAGGCCAATATAATGTTCTGTTATCATGGATTACATGTATCATGTGACTCGTAAGTGAAATTTACTCAAATAATTGACAATGCATGAATAGATTGGCTCTCTTTCTCTCTTTTGATCTAAATAGTTTTATTTTAATTAAGGTTTTGGTCATCATTTGATGATTTTGTTGTTTGTTTGTGGGTCAAGGAAGGGTAATGAAATTCCTGCCTATCTCTTGCTATGTGTTTTTCCTTTAGGCATTTTGAAATAAAATAAAGTGCAACACACAATTATATGCAAACAAGCTATACCTCTTGATAACTATGTGCTCTAAATACAAAGATTATTTTAGTAGAAGAACGTGTCTCTTTTCCTCCAGCAATCACTTATGACAAAAGTTAACAAAAATAGAAATCCTATCACAGATACACCATGGATGATGAATGTCCAGAATGGTAGAGTTTTATCTTGTCATGAAATTATTTGTAATCAAGGAAAATTCAAAAATTGTAGTAGAAAGTCAGCCCTATATATGTGAATCTAGAAAAAAATCTAAAAATGATAGAATTTTTAAATTAGGGAATTTTGGGAGCCTCTAATGCCTAAGTGACAGTTGGGACTGTACTAGGCGTCCATGTCTTATTGTTTGCTTTCAATTTTCTTTCTGCCCCTCTTTCAGAACCCGAAAATGTTCTTGAAACAAAATAAAATTATAATTATGTTTTCATAAATTTTTATCAAAATAAACAACAAGAATAACTAAAATCAGCAATCGTTATGAAATTCTACTCCCCAACAATCACACCAAAAACTTGAACATGACTGCAAAGTAATGCTGGTACCATTGATCAGTCACATGGGAATAGAGTTCAAATAAGAGTTGAGAATCTATTGTCAAGTGAAGAAGTAAAATTCATCCCTCAAGAGTCAGGGATTGGTTCTCCAAGGAGTTCCTCTCTCCCTACATTTCATGGGTTTTTTAAAAACTTTCAATACAATTTTCATTCTTGAAAATAAATCTGATCAAAGCTGCATTTTTTGAATTCAATATATTTAAAAAAGATTACAAACACAAATCCAGAAATTTTGGCCATTTGCACACTGAATGGGCATTTGATAGGCACCCAAATGTAAATTGGGTATGACTACTAGGCACCTGTGATAGCTAGATTTTGCACAATGCATTGTTAAGAGGTTTACATTCTAATGAGTTATTTTTAAGATTCATGTTTACAAGGAATCGGTAAGTTTTATAGTTGATTGTCTACTTAATGCTAATCCTTTTTGTCTAGACTTGGGACTAACCATGAAGGGATGGACCTCCATAAGTGGAGCTATTGTATAAATCTTTCAAATAATTCCAAAAAGTATATCTTAGATAATTATCATTTTTTCGTGCTATGTCATGTAATTGTCATTTTATCACGTTATGTCAAAAATGTTCAGTTCTTGCATAATCATGTTCAATAATGTCTTTTTTACTTTGTGTATTTTATGAAGATGAATAGAAAATTTTCCAACCCAAGGATGTAATGAAAAACCTAAAATATTCCAATCTAAACAGATTTAAAATTTAATTAGCAAATCACTACATTTAGAAAGCATTGATAGTAGCAAATACAAATTGTTGTCGAAGCATGTTAAATTCAAATAAGAAGCTATTAAATTCATTGTTAAACCTTGTACTTATGAGTTTGGCCCATCATTTCTTTTGTCCTGTAATGGATGAGAAAACTGAAGAAGAATAGAAGAATATTTCAGAATGTTGCTTTGGATATCTCTCTCCTTGATGTTCTTAGGTCATGAATGTATCTTGAAATGGTCGATGCAAGATTCCAATAGAGTTGTTTACATTTCAGTGACATTAGACGGTTCGTTGGAGAAATTGCTGGTATAAATTATGATCATCTTGGGCTCTTGTGTTGGTTCATACTTTGTTGTTTTATTTTCATGTTTCTCTACATCCATGGTCCTGATGGTTGTTATTTGTTCTGTAGCATTCTTTATGAACATTCCCTATTTCCATTTGGAAAAGTTATTGGAGGGTGTCTTATAGTAATTGCTCATGTAAATTATAATTTTGTGGACTCCCATTTTTCCGTTTTCTTTTTCTTTGTTTTTCTGTATCCATTGGCTTGGTGGATGCTAATTACACTGTTGCCCCTTCTTTTGATGAAAGATTCAATGAACATTTGAAATGTTAGTCTTAATGGATGGAAATGGTTCTTTTCCTCTGTGAAACAGATTAAAGAAAAAATGAATACAATACCAAATTGTGTAGCCTATCTGTCTTGTACTAATACATTTATATAAAGGATAATTTCAATACTTGTAAATATCACTATTGTCTCAAATTTTTGGTCATTCAACCTTTATGCAATCAATCATGGAGAGAATATTTAGATTTTGCATTCTATGTTGCAGGACTTTATGACACTGTGTTTGATGTGGATGATGACAAAGATAGAGCTGAAGCTCAAGGATTGGTACCAAATGGTTTCAATTTTTTTGGAGCAGATTCTGCTGGTGTAGATTATGCCCTTAATAGGTAATTATATTGCCATATTTTCCAGTTTTGGCAGTGTTGATAAAATCAGATGCGATAACATTACACTACAGTACCTATCATCTACTTTTACTAGAATTATATTTTGTATGAGCAATGACTAAATTTTTCTATTTTCTTTTGTAGTACCCAATCTGTTTAAATGGATTGCATTCTATGATACATTCTCTCTTTGATGCTTCTAAAGAGGATTATTTTGTTGTTTGTCTAATGATGGACGATTTTTTACAATGCAAATATAATTATACTTGTACTAGGGCAATAGGTTTCCATGTTTAGTTATGCTTTTGCCTGGTGCATGAAAGCCACTGCATCTTATTTCCCATTGCATCATTCCTTTGTAAGACGTACGTACAGTATAATTGGACTTGTTATCATAGAACATTTGTCAGTTAGACTTGTTTGGGCACATGCGGTATACTTGGTATTATTTCAGCTTGATATTCACTTTACTCAAATCAAGTATTTCATTCCCAGAAATGAAAATTAATGATAGGAACAATTGGCCAATGGGAAACATTATGCATAGATTTGCCACCAGCTAATATTTTGTATCTCGAGGCATACTAAACACATGATTTTTTCAAGCCAGATTTTGTTGTGAAAATGCATTAGAAACATGATGCTGTCCGCAGCCAGACTTGAATGATGCATTGTGTATTATTTTAGCTCGAATTATGCATTTTTCAAGAGCAATTTTAGAAATGATTGCCTAAATCAATAAATTCGCCTGTAGCTAACATTGTATTGCAAGGCACGTGTCACATTCTTGTCATCAAGACTCTGTTTTGTTTAGTGACAGCATCATATGCAAGCATAATCCAGCCATGTAAATCATGTTGCATTGCGGTTATTCATCACTTAGGACACTAATTTCGAAGCTGATATGCACTAGAAACATGATTCGTCAATGAGAAATGTTGCATTGCTATGCTCATTTAAATTTTATTTCTGTATTACTTTTGAGTTTTGCTTCTAGTGGATAATAACGGACTGTTCTTAATCTATGGACTCAACAGAGCATTCTCTGCCTGGTTCAATGACAGAAATTGGTTCAATTCATTATGCAAGCATGTGATGGAGCAAGACTGGTCGTGGAACCGCCCTGCATTGTACTACATGGAACTCTATCATTCAGCACAGATATGATGAATAAGAAGATGACACTTTTCTGAGATATAATTTTCCATTCCCCTGTACACCATCACCCACTATCCTAGCCCTCTAAAATTCTCTAAAAGCTTCAAAAGTTGTTAATTGTCGATGATCATATAAGTTGGCAAGTTTCAACATATCATAATCCAGCCATGTGAATAGAACTTCAGGTTGGTTCATGATTTTTTGTTTACCAACCACCAATTCATTCATATCCATGGAATAACGAAATTGAGATTCCCCGGAAGATTGTAGGGCATGGAAATAAACAGATTACAGGGGTTCACCTCCTTGCTGAGTGGCAATGTTATTTATAGGTTGTGATAATAAATTAATAATAGATACGGTAGGCTTAGGTCTGCCATCATGCAACATAGAATTTCAACATATATTATTCGTGTGTGGGACGTGACAAAAAGCGCACTCAATGGTCTGCTGGCATTTTGAAGTTCTTGCAGTAGTTTCTGTTCTTTTTAGTGCAAGTTGTGCCTTGGTTGTGATGAGTTTAAAGCTTTTTATTCCCACAGTTTTTCTTATTTACCATATTCTTCACTTGCAATTGTGGTTCCATTTAAGGAGAGTTTGTGTTTTTACAATTTGTGTGAAATCATGTGAAATGGTAGGAAATAATAGATCAAAATTTTCGTTATTTTTTACTATTTCTAATTAATTTCAAAAACACAAACTCCCCCTTGATGTTGAACCTATTTAGAATAGAATTTGATTTCATTGTATATTTAGCAATTTTGTGTAATCTTCTTCAAAACTTTCATTTGTTTGGAAGAGAGTTTGTGTATGTCAAAAAGTTTGTGAAAGGAAAGTTAAGAAAGTAAGGTGTAAAATTCTAACATTTGTGCAGGTTGGAATTACAAGAGTCGTAGCATTTCTCCCACATACGCTCATTGATCTAATACTGTGCTCATCACTCTCTCACCCTTAAATTAAAGAGAGTTTAGCTACCATAGGGACCTGGCTCTTAAATGTTGTGGCAAGTGTGATTAAAGCAAGCAGAAGCTTTTCTTAAGCTGTGAGGAGGAACTCTTTGCCAGTTCTATGAAGGCGAATGACAAGGGGACTGTCAAGGCTTGTAAGAGGCAAAAACATTGACTTCAGAACATGATCATTGTGATCAGGCAGGTAACATTTAAGTGCTTGTCAACAAGTGCACTAAGTAGGGTACTTGAAGTTCTGAACCATTTCTTAGATTCAATATGCTAGAATCAGTTCCAAGTTTATATGTAATTAGCTCAATTTCTTTTACAAAATCATATTGAGCACCCAGGTTCTTGAAATCTTTCATCTAGTATGTTGAAAATTTTAATTCTCTAGAGAAGCCTTAAATGTTTCTACAATTATAAATTCTCTCCTCCTCCGTGCATCCAATTGATAAGAATCAACTCAAGAACCCAAGGTTAGAGCAATTAGACCAGAATATGCAACTACCGTACAACTGCTACTCTGCCAATCCACATGTGTTACTTCACTTACTGTTTATTGAACGATCCTTATTGTCTACGTGACCCTCACATTTCGTACAATACCTATTCTTTACGCAACATTATTTTAGGTTTTGTTTGATACTAATTTTTTGGAAATTAGATAGAATTGAAGTTAGAGTTAGTTTGATGAATAGAGTTGAATATGAATAATAATCAAGGTAGTGAAAATTTATACGTTAAAATTTAAACGATAATAATAAGATTTTTGGAAAAGCAAAAACCACACTCTCGTCAATTACACAATCTTTATGAATTACAAGGTCTTTTGTTCGTCTTATTTATTTGCTTGACGTGTGTAAATCGTAGCTTTTAATTGATACACAATACATCAAATATTCATACTTACAGGAAAATTTCTGAAGTGTCTTTGTATGTATTGATTTTTATTTTATTTAATAAACGAATCTTATCCAAAATACGAAACTATTCATAAATTTATAAAGAAAAAAGAAAAATACTGCAGAAAATTCAACCACTAATTGATAACAAGGTTTAGCTGGTTTCGTAAACACAGAAATCGATTAAATTTAAAAAGTTCGTTTATTTATTAAATTTTAATTTTAATTTCAAATTTAACAATGATAGACAATTACAATTAAGAGTAATTTTACAAATAATATTAAAATGTTATGGTAAATTATGAGATATAAGTTGAAAATTTATATAATAACGATGATATATAAAAATTGATATTAAGTTAAAATTAAAATTAAAATTAAATAAAAACTAAAAATTTTCATTTTTAAGTTCATAAATATGTTTCAAGATCAAGGTGATCAACATTTAACTTTTTTTTAACAAATTCGTAATTATATATAATTTCATATTTAAAATTTTATTAAATTATTTCAATGTAATAATTGAAAAAAAAAAAAAAAATTTCGCGATTGCGGTCTTCCGAGCTTGTCGACCGGCCCGCCGCTTGTGGAGAAGTCGAAAGGAGGAGGCGTGGGAAATGCCGACGACCGGCGAGAGGACGACGACGGTGTCCGCAGCCGCCGTCGTCGCCGTCATTGCCGTCACAGTGTCTGTTGTCGCCTCCGTGCTTTATTATCGTCCCAGGAGGAGGATCCCGATGTGGCATCGTCTTCGTCGTTGTCGTCATCGTCCATCAGTCATGGTCCAGGAACAAGGAGTAGAAGTAGAGGAGGAGGAGGAGGATGATGTAGAGGAAGAGGAAGAAGCGTCGTCGGCAGATGCGGTCCCTTCCGGCTGCTCCTCGGAACTCCCGAGGAAGCCCCAGTACATGTTCGAACATGTGCTGGCAGATAATTCCTATGCCCCCTTTCTCCACCTTAAGAGGACACTCAAAGGTGCCTGCTTTTTCCTCTCCATCTTCTTCGACTTGTCTGCTTTACAAGAGGAATGAGAAGTAACCTTCGTGCTGTTGCGGTTCTTTACTGTTAGAGCACCCGTACGAAGATGAGGTCACATTTCTGCTGGAGCACCCGCCGGCGGTCCTTGCCGATCTCGTTGCGAATTACGACCGCCCAGCGGACATGGGCGGGGATTGCGTCTGGGTGCACACACGAGACCAGCTTGAATCTCTTGCGGACCGACTGAGTAAAGAAAGAATATTTGCCGTGGACACCGAACAACACACTCTTCAATCCTTCCTTGGCTTCACCGCATTGATGCAGGCAAGTACCGTTTTAACACTCTGCATGTAGACAACCCTTCTGGGTTGGCAATGTTTGGTTTTCATGACTTAGGGGGTATCGTGTGTGAACAGATTTCTACTGGAAATGATGATTTCCTGCTGGATACGATTGCCTTGCATGATTCGATGAGTATGCTCCAGCCTGTTTTTGCAAATTCATCCATTTGCAAGGTAAGTCATGTTGCACTTATAGCTTCTGCTAAAACTAGTGGGTGTATAAACTGTCAGAGAGTGCAGCAGAAGGGAATATAATGCCCGGTCAATTCATGGGACCAGCTTCCTTAGAAGAATTTATACTGGTGGTGCAGGCATCTTAGACAACTGGATAGCTCCATTCCTGTTAACAAGACAAAACGCAAATACCAGAGTCAAAGAGGAAAAAATTGCTACAAACCACAAGAAATACTGGAAAACTACAACTAGGGACAGAAAAAACTAACAATAAGAGTATAATCACAAATACTCTAACACTATTCCTCAAAGTGGAGAGCGAATGATAACATCAATCACTGCTAGTTTGCCTAGAATTCTGGAAAACTGTTTTGATGCAAGAGGTTTGGTCATTATATCGGAAATTTGTCCAGCATAAGACACCAATGAAGTTGTTGTGTTGGTTGAACATGAGAAATGCAAAAATCATGCAGTAGATATTGAAGCCACGTGATTTCACAATTAGTCAATGAAGTGGTCCTATGCATTGCTTCAATGGAATAACAGGAAATGGTTGATTGTTTCTTGACTTCCGAGAAATAAGAGAGTTTCCCAAATAAATGCAAAAATCATTTACAAATCTTCTAGTAATTGGGCAACAAGCTCATTCAACATCACAATAACCCTTTAAATATGATGAAGAAGTAGCTAAAAAGAGTATACCTTGTTCTGGTGCATTGTTCAGAAATCTCTAAGAACACTCAGCAGTTTGATGATGCTCTTGAGTAGGATGAGGCATAACTTGATTTAAAAACTGCACAATGCAGGTTGTATTTGGCCTAGTCATGGTAAGATATATCAATCTACCGATAAACCTTTTATAAGTGGTAGGGTCATTATGAAAAGGAGCATCATCATTAAATTATTAGGATAGGATATGGGGTGCTTATGGGTTTACAACCAAGGAAACCAACATCATTAAGTAAAAGACTAAGGCATGTTTGTGCGTGTGTGGATTCTTATCCAAATTATACAGTTATATGATTTTTGCCCATATGGATAGTCAATGAAAATACATTTGCAAGCCCTATAGTCTAATTTGTTTCATGTTTATTTCTTTCCTATTATGTCTATATATATTAATAGGCTTGGGTTGTTGTTGTATGCCTACATATATTAATGGGCCACTCTGATGAGAACTGTATTCAAATCAAAGAGATTTCTAGTATTAAGGCATTTCATGTTTGAACATTTTTATGCTTTAGTTACCAGATGTTTTCTGATATATGTATTGTCTATGCAAATTTACCTTCTCTAATGATAATGAAGTTTTTCTAGGTATTTCATGGAGGTGACAATGACGTTCTCTGGCTGCAGAGAGATTTTCATATATATGTTGTCAATATGTTTGATACAGCAAAGGTGACATTCAAAGTGGATCAAATCCTCAATATTTTGTATTGTCCAATTTTTTGCTTCAAGTTCTCTTGCTTGATAGAAATTATACTTCATATACAACTAATATTAAAATTTATCGTAGATATCTTTGGCATGCTACTCATCTATACCTTTTGTGATTTTACATTAGTCTTTCTCAGTATTTATTGTGGAAATAATACTCTATGTTCTACTGTGAGTCTATGACACCCTTTTTGGAAACATCTATGGCTTTTTCATTGTTTTAGAGGTCAAGGAAGTTGTCTAAGTGCAAGAATTTTATCTTACATGTACTGGATAAGAAATTTTGTAAATAAATGATTGAATACTTGTAGTTTCTAAAAGGGTTTCCATTTATAAAAATAATTTTAACTTCTCATATCTAGATATTAATTAATTTAAGTGTTTTCATACAGTTTATTTAAGTTAAAAGATGCAACATTAATGTGACGTGCATATAATCTACTTATTTGAATCTCCTTTTTACAGACATGTATGGTGTTGTCAAAGCCGAAAAAATCATTGGCTTATTTGCTAGAAACATACTGTGGAGTGGCAACCAATAAAATGTTACAAGTAAGTTCTTTTTCCTATAACAAGGTTTTCATCAATTTTCATCATTAACAACACTAATTTAGTAGGTGGTTCTTATGTGCTTTTGAGAAATGAGATCTATAGACCTAATTTCTTGAGCTGCAAGTTGAAATGCCATTGAAAACCAGAAAAGATTATAATTTAAACAAAATAGAAAAATAAAATCCTACCAAGAATATAGGAGCTATTTGGTTAAAACCTTTGTCCTGTACTAAATTTGAAAATGCAGGATTGGTACTAAGGATGTGAGCTACTGTTAAGTAACTTATTGCTTATGTGTCTTGATTGGTGTTAGTAGATTGTACTCAAGTTAGTTAAGGATGGTTGTGTCACAGAATTATTGCACAAGGTTTATGGGATAAGAGCATTAATGGATATCCAAAATTTGAATATCCCCAAAATTTAGCTTTCCTCACAAGTGTGTGAATTTACTTTAATGTACTTGTTCATATGCAGCTGGAAGATTGGAGGAAACGGCCACTCTCGGCAGAAATGACTCACTATGCACGTACTGATGTTCACTATCTTTTGTATATACTCCATCGTTTGGCTTCAGAGCTTGAAATACAAAGCCTTGGTATGCGATTTTCTTTCATGTAAGTGTTTTTGTAGCAATAATGGTCAAATTGTATTAGCACCTAGAAACAGGAAATACATGAACCAAAATAGAAAAAAACAAATTTCTGGAATAAGACTGGTAAAATGTACAGACAACTGAAAGATTCTATCATGGAGATAGAGAAACAGAGACTCAGGGAATTCAACATGGTTCCAACATGGATTTGAAATGAAATGGAATAAGCAAAGGCACAATAAACTGGAAAAGTACCAAATTCTCTGAGCCAGATCACCACTACCCCTTATGATGTCACCACTACCCCTTATGATGTCACCTATATGTGAACCAGGGAATGGTAAAAGTATTACTTAATGTCACAACTTGGTTCTGATGAAAACCCCAATGAGTTAGTTTCTTAAAAACATATTTTCTCAATTTCTGATGGTCCATTAAATCTATTGGAAGGTACTCTATTCCTTCCCAGCCATCTTTTTGACCACATTTGTGCGAAGCAATGTGAACTGTAGTATATGTTTCCTCCAATGTTCTCACCTTTCAAAACGTCTCCATATCACCATTGAAATCAAGCCACTAATAAAACATGATACATCATTGATTCAACTTAAAAATCAGCAATAAATAATTGAGAAAAAAATCGTCCTAAGGTCAGGTATGGTGGAAGAATCAGGCCACCAACTAAATATAACAAATCATTGACCAATTAGCAATAATGAAGAAAAAATGATGAAAAATTAGTTAGGTTTAAAAAAAGTAAGTTTTTAAGGTAGGAAAAAAAGGTTGATGACTTTTATTGGAAAATAATGATAAAAAACCTGTACATACCTGAAATGGCCATTGGAGGTGGTAAGGAGGTTGGAGGATGAACTGGAAGGCTCTCCAAAGGGATGCACCAGCACAGGACAGGTTACTAGAGGGTTGTTCCATTGTAGGACAGGTAGTCAAAGGGAGCTTGCATTGCAGGAGAGGTCGTTAGAAGGAGCCTCAGCTAAATGAGAGGTTGCCAGAGCTGTAGGTGAGGCCATCAGGCGTTGTAAATGGTGACGTCTGGTGGTTTTTGCTCTTCTAGGGTTTTCTGTGTTTTGTTTTTTCAAGAAAATGACCTACTAGTGTATTTATATTGTTGAATCTATAATTGGATCTTCAAAGGACCAAAGAATCTAATAAAAGACCCACTAGGACTAGGCATTAAAATGTCCAGGTCCTTATGGCACCTAGGCATTGTCTAGGTGGCTGCCTCCATAACTATGCTCTGTTTTTTTTTTCATAACTATGCTCTGTTTATACATTGGAATGAGTGCTCAGATTTATATAAAAGTGATTTCATTGTGAAGTAGATCTCCAGAGCTTTAATATGACATATAACATTGATATTTTTGGCGGAGAGAATGATACTCTCAATGCTTAGTTTTTATCTAGAAAATTTACTATGTTATTTCAGCATACTCACTTCTTGTTTTGCTTACATACTCAACATATTTGGACACTTGCAAGCTCTTGCAAATACTAACACCATTATAATGACTATAACTATCCAATTAATTAACGGAACAACATTTCTCAATTCCAAGATTTGTCTTATGGAGGATAAATATTACTATATGGATGGAGTAACAATGGGTAATGCTGAGACTCTCACAATAAAACACTAGCTGAAAGTTGATGCTAGATGTATTGATAATGTTTTCCTGACAAGAAATGAGTGTGAGTAGATTAATTCATTTACCACAAGGTCTCTATATACAAAGACTACGTAAGAATGACCAATAGCTCATATTGCTTGGACTATTACCCTCAGTATCATATATTTGCTTAACACTCTAACAACCTGAATTGCATACATTTGTACTAGTTTTTTTTGCAGTGTTATTATTATCAAGGTGGTCTGCTTATGAATAAGTTGAGGTGGTCTTCAATCATGTGTACACCTTTGACAACTTGGACATCACTTGGGTGCTTGTCTCCTACAAGGCTGGAATGCCTCATTGAAGATTGTGATTGATCATTGATGACGTTTTATTCATTTATCTATCTTGCTATACATTTATCAAGATTCTAGTCTCTTGCAGACTAGTCCACTAATACCCTTTTGATCATTGATGGGTTTTTATGGACTTGTTAAAAAGTTCATTTATCTTATGATTTTTAGCATGATGTTTCATCATGAATTTTTCTTTTTCTTTTTTTTCTATAAAATTTATTCTTGTGGAATCATTAAATAGAAATTAATATAATCTTTTAACAACTAATCTGTTTGCACTTGTGAAATATTTCAGCTTTTCACGATGACAAGAAGTATTGTGTTAATGAGGCTTATCGGCGTTCAAATATGAGCTGTATGCAACTGTACACAAAAGAAGTTCAATCTTCTCCTGGGGATTCTGCTGCAGCATCTATTATTTTGCGTTATGCAAATGGCCAAATTGGTCCCTCATTGAGGGATGATCGAAATAAGGTATAGGAAACTTCTCATTTAAAACAGGGAAACTTTTATTGTAGTTTCCTTCGTGGAGATGTATGTTGTACTGTCTTAAAGCTTATGTTCATTTATATGTCTTCCATTTTTGCAGGAGCTTATTAGGCAACTTTGCAGTTGGAGAGATTTAATGGTCAGTAACTCTTGAGTTACCAAATTTACATTCTCAAGGTCATTTATCTTGCTGTCACCTTTCCTCCCTTTTGTGGTGTAGAAAGTTGGTATATGATTTTACCATGCATATTTGTTTTTGACTTTGATATCTTTCTATTACTTTATCTTTGCCAGAACTGAAAATCAAGGAAATTTCATCTAATCCTGGATTATGTTATATTTTAATTTTTGCAGGTATTATTACATTGTTGTTGGGGTTTGTTAGGGTTTCTTGTGGGTCTAGTCTTATATTTTTTTTGTACTTGTTTTTATTATGTAGTCTCCATATCCAGAGACATTGTCTTGATTAATAAATTGTTCCACTTTAACCATTTTCTATTTTCATATGGTATTAGAACCTAGGTTTTTGAGTAAGAAAAGAGAGAAACCTTAGTTGCTATCATCTTGTTGTGGTTGTGATAGTTGACCTATAAATTTTAGTGTCGTTATTTCTCTAATTTTGTTATTTATTTTTAAGCAAAGTCTCCATCTATGTATGAGGTGAGGGGACTAGGACCCAAGAAAACCAAATGTACACGTGGGGAGGACTAGATCAAAACCCCACCAATGATACAAATGCCATGAAAATATATTTTTATTTTCTCTCTTGCTTTCCTCATCTTCCTCTTCTTTGACACTAGTCTCGTACACAACCCTAGCAACCACTAGTTGTCAACTCCTCGAGCATCATCAACATTCGCCTTAACCTTTGCATGGCTACTACCTTTAGTCACCATCATCAAGCCTATGCAAGGCCTTTACCAGCACCTTCAGCTACCCACTCTACTGTCTTCAAGATTTGTGTCATCCTTTTACACCATCACCTCCTTCTCCATTGCCACCATAAGCTATTGGTGCTTCTATGAATGCCTCTTCTGTCATTTCAACCACTCTCCTCCAAACTCCATCATCTATGCTTAGACTTGTTAATGGGTCATGTTGGTATGGCCCGACATGAAAATTTTTCGTACCGTGGGTCATGCCTGGGTTGGATCCTCAGGTAGTTTGTGCCGTGGGTCGTGCTTGGGCCGGACCCCTAGGTAGTTCGTGTCGTGCCGATACGACACGAATTCTAGCACGAAATAGGCACGGCTCGACCCAGCACGAGACTACCAGGTGAGTCGCGGACTCGCAAGAGGGGGGAGTCGGGGAGGGCCGGAGGGGAACACCGATCACCGGGTTGCGGGAGGGGGGGACTCAGTCGTGCGGCCGACGGGGTGAATGGTCACGTGCACAAGAGGGAGGGGGTTGAATGGGTCGTGTGGCCGGTGGGAGGGATGGGCCACCGGGTCATGCAACCGGCGGGGTGAACGGTTGCGTGTGTCGGTGCGCTGAGAGGGCTCAACGGGTCGTGTCGCCAGTGGGGGGGATAGGCTGTCGGGTCACTGGGCCGGCCGTCGGGTTGTGCGGCCGGCGAGGTGAATAGTTGTGTGCATGGGGGGACTAGTCGTTGGGTCATTGGGTCGGCAGCCGAGGTGAACGGTCGCGTGCGTTGGTGCGCAGGACGGGGCTGAATGGGTCATGTCGCTGGCAGGGGGATGGGTTGCCGGGTCACTGGGCTGGTCGGCGGGTTGTACGGTCGGTGGGGTGAACGGTCGTGTGCGCGGGAGGAGGCAGAATGGGTCATGTGGCCGGCGAGGGGACTGGTCGCCGGGTCATTGGGCCGACAGCCAGGGTGAACAGTCACGTGTGTCGGTGTGCGGGACGGGGTTGAACAGGTCGTGTCGCCAGCGAGGGTGATTGGTTGCAGGGTCACTGGGCCAGCCGGCGGGTTGTGTAGCCGTCGGGGTGAACGGTCGTGTGCGCAGGAGGAGGCAGAATGGGTGGGGGGACTGGCCGCCGGGTCATTGGGCTGGCAGTCGAGGTGAACAGTCGCGTGCACTAGTACGCGGGAGGAGGATGAAAGGGTTGTGTGGCCGACGGGGGGACGGGCTGCCGGGGTGAATGGTCGCGTGTGTGGGTAGGCGGGATGGGCCGATGGGGAACCGTGTCTGGGTCGGTTGCCGGGTCACGGCTTGCAAGGTGCAATACAGCAACGGTTGGCATGCTTCTGCGCAACAGGCGGCCCAATTTCGTGCAACGGGCGGCCGGGTGCAACCTCAACGGCTCAACCAACTTTTCTCTATAAATTGAAGGAGTTGGATTTTGTTTTTCACCCAACTTACTCATTATCTCCTTCACTCCAAATTCTCTAAACTGTAATCTCAATTCTCAATTCTCAATTTCTCAAATTTTCTCACTAAAGTCACAAACAATGATGCACTACCAAGGCTAAAGTTCTGAAGACTACGGATATCCTTAAGAAAACTTTCCTGAAGCTGAAGTAACACCGTCAATGGAGACTACTGGAGCTTTAACTTCAATTGTGTCGTCGATGAAGTCTCGGAAGAAAGCTTCCATCTGGTCAAAGTATACAATTATGATGAAAGCTATAGCAGACGACACAGAAGAGGAATGAGCCTTCTGCAACCTCTGTAATACCAACTTCTCTTGCAAAACGTCTGGCGGTACAGATCATTTAACTAGGTATATTAGTACATGTGAAAATAGGAATAAGGATAAAATAATTCAAACTCAACTTTCTTTTACTCCTGAGGGTAGTGTTAGTTCATAGACTTATAATTCTGAAAGGGTTAGGGACTTGCATGCTAGATTTATTTGTTCAGAAGATTTACCAATAAGTTTTAGAGGAAATAAACGTTTTGATAATTATATTAGTAAAGCATATTGTTCACAATATAAATGTGTATTTAGAAATACTATTAGGTCAGATATTATGATTTCATTTAATAAGCTTAGATTAAAACTTATTAATGTTATGAGTACAATAATGACATGTATAGCATGTATTTCAGATATTTGGTCGGGTAGAATTAAAGATGGGTATATAGCTGTAACTGCACATTATATTGATCAAAATTTGATTTTACAAAAAAGATTAATAGGATTTAGAAAAATTCAACATCCACATTCTGGTGAAACAATTTTTGCAAACATTATGAAAATTTTTGATTTATATGAAATTAGAAATAAAATAGGTAGTATAACTTTTGATAATACAGCTAATAATACTGCAACAATATTAATGTTTAAAATTAGAATAAGTCTACCAAATGGTTTTAAATTATTTCACCAAAGATGTATGTGTCACATAATTAATATTATTATATAATCAGGCGTAAAAGAAATTAAAATTTATATTGAACTTATTAGGGATGCTGTAAGTTTATAACTAGTTCAGGAAAGCAACAACAACAATTTGATGAAACATGTGATACTTTTGAAATGTCGTATAAAAAATTCTCTTTAAATGTTCCACATAGGTAGAATTCATTATATTTAATGTTAAAAAGTGTATTACCATATGAAATTCTAATAATGTCTTTGTATAATCGTCATCATTATGATGATTATCAAAAATAATTAATTGAGAATGATTTTATAATTGTAAAATGTTTTGTTGAATTTTTAAAACCTTTTTATGATGCAATGGTTAGATTATCAGGAATTTATTATTCTACATCTGTCTATGCGTTGCATCATTTATATGATATTTCACGAGTTTTTAATAAATATGAGGCATATTCATTTTTCAACGAATAGTAAATAACATGAAACAAAAAAATTAAAAATATTAGAATGAAATCCCTACATTATATATTTTGAGTGCATGCTTAGATCCTAGGTGTAAAATAAGATATACTAGTAAATTAATTAGGGGAATACAAATGAGTTTATGTGTAGATTTAGAATTAAATGTTAGTACAATAAAAGAATAATTAAATCAAATGTTTGATTTATACACACAAAGATATGAATTAAGAATAGAACATTCTCTTCCACCAATGTTCACAATACCAGAATCAAATGTTGGACCATCTTTAGATTCTTGGGCATTTTTGCAAGATCCAAGATTTGATGAAGATATTCCAACATCATTATCATATAATTATAATCTTATACTATCTAGACAAGAATTAATTACTTTTAATGTAACGAATCACCAATCATTATTATTTACTCAACATTCTAACTTAAATACGTTTGATGTTTTAGATTGATGGTGGCAATAATCACTGCTTTTTCCAATATTATCAATAATGACAAAAGATTTATTAACAATTCCAGTGTCTTCAGTAGCTTGTGAACAAGTTTTCAGCATGAGTGACAACGTGTTTGATGACCAAAGATGCAAACTTAAAAAAGATATAATAGAAACATTAATGTGTGTAAAAGACTGAGAGCTTACTACACTCCGTGAATAAAATTAAGTTGAAGATTTTACTGAGCAACTTACAAACTTAAATATTTCATAATTAAAACATTTTAATTTTTACTTTTCAATTTGTAATTTTTTTTAAAATGTAATTTAATTTTGTTGTAAAATTTGTTTAAATGTAATTGTAATTTGTAAATTTGTAATAATGTAAATATAAAATACGTAATTCATTAATAAATAAAAAATTAATTTAATTATATGCATTGTTGTCTGATTGTCTTGTTTATTAAGTTGTTGAATACTTGGCCGGCAGCCAGGTCATTGGGTCGGTTGTTAGGTCATTGGGTCGATAGTCGGCTCGCAGTGCTGGTTCCTGTCGTCTCGCCCGAGGGGGAAGGCCAGATGGGCGGAAGGCCGTGCGGGCCGACAAGGACCGTGGGGTGAATGGTCGCGTGGGCGAGAGGGGGGTGAACCATGAACGGGTCGTGCGACCGGTGGGAGAGACGGGCTGCTGGGTCTTAGATCAGCTGTCGGGTCATTGGGCCGACTGCCGGGTCGCAGCGTCAGGTCTCAGGAAGAATCGTGTTGGTCAAATTCGTGTCATTGATCGACACAAATAATGTTTTTTTGTGCCACAGATCGTACCTGAGTTGGCCCATTGGTGGTATAGACCGTGTCAGCACGATACAATTGACAAGTCTATCTATGCTAGTTTCTTCATCTTTCTCTTCTTTCATGCCATTATTTCTCCTTATGCTAATAGGCACCAACAATTTGATTGTGATCTTCCTTCTTTGGTTAACTTGTGCCCTCTATCTTTATTAGTTGCCCATCTCTCAATTTTCTCCTTCTAGTGATGGGATCACAACAGAAAAATGGAGGGGAAAAGATAATGACACATGAAATGAGAGAGAGGGAGCTTGGGCAAAGCATATGTGTAAAAAATGACTTGAATATATATGTGGCTTTCTGCTCTGAAGAAAAACTTTTTGGAAGTTGGAAGGACGTGGGAGTTTTCCCGCTCATTCAACTTGCGGAAGTTGGAAGGACGCAGGAAGCTTGCAAGTGAATGGTCAGAGTTTCTCCGTCACGACTATTCGTCTACTCGACCTTTCGTTTGCTCGTCCGTTGAAGCTCTGCCATTTATTGGAAATAAATTTCAGTAATTATTCTGGCCTCCCTTTACTGCCTATAAAGGGAGGAGGCAAGGTCGAAGCTAAAGATACAGAGGAAGGCTTCTGCTTCAAGCTTCCTTATCAGGGAAAATTTCTACCTTGTTCCTGTTACTGTCAGTATCTGTATCTCTGCTGCGTTGACTCTGAGAAGGTGCTGTCACTCTGTTGGTGCTACTAGTAGAAATTTCATATTGAAATTTTCTGCGATCTGTACAAGAGTTATACTCTTAATCTGTTCTGTATCTGTAAGCAAAAGAATAGTGAAACTCATCTGCCCTACCTGTGGACGTAGTCATTTTTAGGTGAACCATGTAATTTTACATGTCTATTCTTCTCCCTCTCCACTCTATTTTCTTGTTTAACTAATCCTCATTTCCTGATAATATGTAACAAAAATAGTGTGTCATAATCCCACCATGTAGGGTTGGCCACATGACTCCTTTTCTTCTATATATTTTTATTTATATTCAAATTTTCAATTAAATTATATAAATTTAAAATTTTTTCATGTTTCTTAATAAATATTTTTAGGTTTGTTCTCTTTCTTTTAGTTACTTCTACACTAATTAATTCTTCTCTCCTAACTAGCACATCGTCTAAACTTCATAATGATATTTGACTAAATCACCTAAGTTAATTTTCTCTATCTTATTTTTAATTGGTGCAACTCTTATTCTATTCCTAATATAATCACTTTTTAACTTATCTTATATAGTATTACCATTCATCCATTTGGGTATTCGCATCTCTACAACACTACAATACTAACTTTTTGCATGTGATCATTCTTTATAGCTTAACGTTCTAAATCATTATTTATAACTAGGTGAATGGTAGTTTTATAGAATTTTCCTTCTAATTTTAAAGATATCTTCCTATTACATAAAACTCTAAAGCATTTCTTTGCTTCATCCACTTTAATCATGTGAATAACATCCTTCATAATTTCTCCATTGTTACTTAATGTAAATCCTAAATATTTAGGAGTCTTACTTCTACGAATTACATTGCTATCTAATTGTGAAATATTTAAAAGTCTTATCAAATAAATAACATAGTCAAAACCATTTAGATTATCAAGGTCTGATGAATTTTATCCAATTATCTCTATTTTGATTCATGGATTCTTGCAGCATTGCAAGCTAAAAAAGTGTAAAGTTAGCCTATGAGGCTTCAACCAGTGCAAGGTTTGGACTTTGGAAAATATTTAATTATATGCAATCTTACCTCCATAAATAAAGTTGTTCTGGATTTCAAACTGCAATCTCTAGGCTCTAGGTCACAATGAAACAACCTCAAGGTTTGTGCCCTCTTGTAGCATTTGATATTATTACAATATTTTTGTATTTTCAATATCTTCTCTATTTTTTCAGTTTTTTTTTAAGTGAAAAATTTACTGCTACATTATAAATTGTGCGACTTACTTCTAACGTTAATAAATTTATTACTTTTTTAGGCCCGCATTCATGATGAAAGCTTGCAATATGTATTATCTCAATATTTTTGTATTTTCCATATCTTCTCTATTTTTTATCAGATTTTTTTAAGTGAAAAATTTACTGCTACATTATAAATTGTGCAACTTACTTCTAACGTTAATAAATTTATTACTTTTTTAGGCCCGCATTCATGATGAAAGCTTGCAATATGTATTATCAGATAAAGCTATTATTGCTCTAGGAATGAATGCTCTGAAAGACCCTAAAGAAATATATAGTGTGATCGAATATGCTGACTCTGATAAGGATCATCTGGGTCAGCAACAATTATCTTCTCCATCACCTGTCGTCAAAGGCCACAATAGAGATATCCGTCTTATTCTTTGTGAAACTATGGAAAATCCAGAAAATCTTATTAGAAAGATTTTCCAAAGATATTTGACACAAGCAAAGACTTGTCCACATTCCATTTACAATTGTGCTCTATTGTCTGATCTAAATGCAAAACTAGCTGAAGCATTTTTTTCAAAACAAAATGGTAGAAAATGTGAAATGCATGTGGGTAGAAAGGCATCCCGTCAACTTTTTGTACAGAAATTCTCATGCAAATCCCCAGTTTATCATAACTGCAGGATCTATGCTAGTGATGGCCGGCTGCTTTGCTACTGTGACCAGAGGAAGATTGATTGGTGAGATAAGATTTCAGTACATATTACTTTATTCATATTTATTCCACCCAGACAATTTCCAAGGTGCCAAGCCATTATCAAAAGGTTAGGCATTTAATGCCTACATAAATGAATTTTTCCGAATTTTTGTGCATATTCAGATCCCATTGCACTTATTATTATGTTATAATTTTTGTATTTTATTTCTGGTTTTAATTTTATCTTAAAATGGATTTATCCTTGGAACAAATTTAATGGTTAAATGGAACAAGCTGATTTTTTTAATCTATATATTACACTTGGAGTCACCTAAACACCTAGGTGGTGGCCAAGGGTGTCCTAGCTTAATTCTTGAATGGCTTGGCACATTGATAGCTATGATTTTACTAACACTCCCATACTTTCTTCTATTTTCTTAAATAATTCACAGGTACTTGAAAAGAAAACTGGCAAAGATAGTTGAACATGACCCACCCGGTATAGTGCTTCTATTTGAACCCAAAGGACGTCCTGAAGATGAAGATAATGAGTTCTATATACAAAAGAAGAAAAACATCTGTGTTGGTTGTGGCGAGAAAAATCATTATTTACGTTATAGGATAATACCATCATGCTATAGAATTCATTTCCCTGAGCAACTCAAAAGTCATCGATCTCACGATATTGTCCTCTTGTGTGTGGACTGCCATGAAATTGCTCACACCGCTGCTGAGAAGTACAAGAAAAAAGTGGCAGAAGAGTTCAAAATACCACTTTTTGTGCAAAAAGTGGTAAATTCAGAAAAAAACAAAGCCATAAAACCAAGTTCCTCTATCATGGAAGGAAATGAAGAGGCCGGAGTTTCTCCTCTTCAGTTGCGAACAGCAGCTATGGCTCTTATGCGCCATGGATCCAAGATGCCATTTGGACGTCGTGAAGAACTGTTGCAGGTGATTAGTATGGTAGTTCTTATTTCTTTTCTAGTCAACAGTGTTATCAGGGTGAACATATGATTATAGTTAGATTGTGTGACTTATTCCTTTATTTTTTGTGTTAGTATTTTATATTGAAATTATTCATATATATTGAGCATGTGTATTGTAGAGTACATGGAAAAATTTTCTTGTAGAACTAATTATCCTGAAAATTGTCTTAAAATATAAAACTTGCAAGTGAAATCAAGTATTCTACCTTCAGGCTTAATTTTTTTTTCATATTTGTAAAACACAACTAACATAAATTGATTTTTCTGGGCTGGAATTTGCACCTAATGCTGAAGCCGAGGTTTTATATGTGTCTTGTGACTGGGTTTTGGTTGATATCACAGAAATGAGAAGAATTGGCCCCTATATGATGTTATTACTTGCATGGTTTTATATGTTGAAAACGGACATGTCAGTGAATTATTGGCATGGTGGTATCTTGTTGTGGAATCACTCACTGCCAAAATAATATCAATGTTACTGCCATGTTGGTAAATCACGAACCAGACTCATTATCTGCTGAATTTCTGTGATGCTTCTGATAGGTTGGTTTCATACTCATGCATAATTATCAAGGTGTCAAGATGCCTAAACATTAACCTGTGATGCCTTGGACGCCTTGGTGCCAATGTGACATGCTCCTAAGTTAAAAAACAACAGTTTTCCATTGCATGTTGTGTGATTGTATGCAATTATTGATTGATGTCTTCATTGCAGATCAAAGTTAATCCTAGAAAATTGTAATACAGAAGAATAAAGCATGATTAAGATAAAATAATAGATTTTTTGAATACGTAAAAAAATTAGAAAAGAATAACATATTATTAAGCATTAAGAAGTTTAGGCCAGTTTGTCATGCCTAGGCAGCACCTTGGAAACTGACTTACATAAGTATATTTTAGTGTTTGTTTTAATGATGGTCCTTGATTTGTTATGAATTAATTTCAAATTGAGGTTTATTTTCGTATAAGTGTCCACAACGTGACATTGTAGATGCCTCTAGTAAATTCATAAGTAGGTCTTACGTTTAAGGTGAGCCTCATTCAATAAAAAAAAGAAAAACGTTGTTTTTAAGAGGCACCCTACACAGAGACTTTTTCCCTTTCAAATTTACATGTGAGATTTGGGTTCAGTGATGGGTTTAAGTTGATAATGAATTGCAACAAAGTCATTTGATATTTGCATATTTTTTGACTATGCCTTTTTGTTAGGAACTTTTCTGACGAGGTTTGATGCTTCTTGCTCAACTGAATGTTTTTTTCATTCTTTTATACTGGTGTTATGTTTCATTCTTGACTAAATTGTACACATCTTACAAACAAAGTTGTTTTCCATTGTTCTACGTCCAGCATGAATATTTTAGTAACTTGAAACTTGTATCAGATATCATTATTTGATTTAGTTTATCGGGAGTCTTTTATCATTAGTTTCTATGATCACTGAAAAAGAGATTTCCAAAGAGAGAGTACATTGTACTCTTTGTCCACGTATCTTTTTGTGCCTTAACAGCTTCACACATGGATTTTGATGAAAGATATTCTCTATGCAGATCATCAGGTCATACTTTGGTAAAAATGACGTATCAGCAAATGATATAGAAGAAGCCTTATTGGTTGGTATGAGTCCTCATGAGAAGAGAAAACTTGAAAGGAAAAGAGGACTCAATTTCAAAATATCTGAAATTGACACAGTGTGCAGCATTAACACATGTTCTGTTGAGGAATCATTTAAATGTGTTTTTGATAGCAACAATAATGGTGATGTTCTTCCTAGTTCAAAATGTAATGATTCTAAGATTAATTATCATGCCAGTGATAACTATAGTGATAAAAGAAAAAGTTTGTCTGCCTATGCCAGCCCAGATGTCAATTTTCCTTTGAATGAATCTGCAGATCATGTTTCTATCCTTGAAGAAAAGACATTCAATGAAAATTTGGTTGAGCAGCAGAATTTTTGCAGTGTAGAATCTGCTAATGATGATTTTGATGGCAATGAAAATGGTCGAACAGAGGATGGTACTACTTGCCTATCCTCTAATGGTGTCTCTGCCAGATATGCCAAAAAGTTATCACTCCTAGGACATGGACCTCATGGGCAGCAGGTTGTGGACCACATATTAAAGGAGGGAGGGGAGGAGGGCATTCTCCGGTTTTGTCAAAGATGGAGACAAGTTTTTGTCCAATCTATTCAACCTCGCTTCCTACCTGCTGGGTGGGATGTAATGCACAGGTGCATGGTTTATCTCATTAGAAGTTAGTTTATTTATTTGTTCAACATGGCACCATTGCTGTTAAATATTCATTGGAATCTTTTAGGTTGTCCGTCATGTTGCCTAAGAAAATTTCAACTTTAATCTATGATAAGGTTTCATGTGTTTTTGATAAAGCATGATGTAACACACATATGAAACCAATTAAACTTAACTTTTAGGTAAATTTTATAATTAAGATGCTAGATACAATCAATATTGATGTTCATATACATGGGAAAATATCTTAATAATGATAATATGTCTTCAAAAAATAATAATTCGTGTATTAATTTATACTAACCTCGTACATGCATGCTCAATGCATGATGAGTGAGATATCTATTATAGAAACCTGATTTGGTTGCTTGAAGGCGTTGCCATATTCTTGACTGAGTTAGCATCGAAAGATTGTTTTATGCATCTATTATTCTCTCCATAGCATGCAGTTATTGCGTGACATACTGTGTTGGTAGTATGATGCTTAACATTATAATGATGGTATCGGGAATATGACAGACAGATAATATGAAATCTAATGCATGAATAAAAGTCATCACTCTTTTAGGTGAGTGCAATGCTGGTTCTTGTTGAGGAGTTTGAATGTTGTATTGTTGTTCTATGGTAAGAGTCCCTGGTTCGGTGATGGTGCAGATCTGAAAATGGAATTGATAATCCATTCACATTGTTGACTTTGAGCATGAGACAATCTGGTTTTGTTTCATCCAGTTTCGAAGTAATAGTTAAATTGTACATATGAGCTGCCTTTGAAGTATATGTAGTCATTAGGATCCACATGATTACATATGCTCAAATCATCAAAGGTTTTTAACGAGTTTAATTTTATGATCCGAATCTGTGTATCCCTATGAGGTTTTTTATTATTATGGTAGGACAATGGCTCTTGAAAAGATGATTATCTAGCTCCGTGATGGTTATATTGTGTAACATGTAAATTTATTCTAGTATGGAAGGGTTAAGAGGCTTATTAATTTGTTTTCATAGCTCTCCATTTGTAGGAGGTACTTGATCTACATATCTACCATGACCACCACCATCAGCATTTGATGGTTATACATAGAGTCATTGTCTATCATTTTCTGTGGTTTTCACCATGAGAATGAAAAAAAACACAAAAGTTGAAAAGAATTAATCGGAGATCAGTGGTTGGATGAGAAAACTATAGGTTGTATTAGAATGAATTCAAAAGGTAAAGAACCAATTTATGATTGTGCTAGTCTGGTGGCATGTAATTGCATATACCTATTTGTTTGTTGAGTTATTTCCATGTTCTATTTATATTTTCATAATACTAAACTCTTCTAATCAGTTTGATTTTTTTTTTAAAAAAATTTCTGACGATCTTTCCAATAAAATTTCCTGTCAGTGGCCGGAGAGAGTTTGGCCAGTACAGTGTATATAATCCTTCCAAAAAACCTCAAACAGCTGATTAGAACATTAATATCCAGACGACCTTGATGCTGATTCTGCAAGATCATTGCTCACTTAAACATCCACCATCTTGCATTATGAGGTTCCTTTGATTCAGGGTTCCAAGGGTTTGATCTTTTGCAATGAAAGAAACTGATGTATATGCTAGGGTAAAAACCTCCTGAGACAGGTTTGTCCCTTCTGTTGGTCTTAGAATCAAGAAGCCCATAATCCTAGAGGCTTTAGTAGCTTTATTATTGCATCTGTTTTCTTGTTTATAGAGGAAAACTAGTAAGAAGGTCGTTTTCTTGAATTCACATGCATGGAGAAGAGATCTACTTCTCTTGGAGCAAGACAAATATTTCAGAGATTACAAAGACATTGAAAATTTCATGTCCACACATGCATGTGTATGTTTAGTCTTATATTGGTTAAAACTTATTTTGTATGTATCTTGTAATCTCTATATAAAAACGGTCTTATCTCTTTTATTAAATCAATCCAATGTTTTCTCTCTTTTTTATATTTCTCAGTTTGCATTTATGGAGGTAAATATAAATGAATTTTTTGATTGAAACGTAGATTTCTTGTGGACATAAAAATGATAAATAAAAGATTTAAAATTCATGAACAATGAAAATGATGGCATTCAAAATGAAAAGAAGATGAGCACGTTTAATCGAACCACAACTTTTTATTATTCCATCAATCTGATCTCTGGCGTGGTTGCTGACACGATGGATTCAGATTATACTTACTAACTCACTTCTTACTCTTGATCAAATCACAGTTTCACATTTTATGGTTTTACATTTTCTCAGGCCTCATTTGGGAATGTTCTAATCACTGTGGAGTTAATTTTATATAAATTTTTACATATTATTATTATCATATAAATCTTTAGGTATAAATTTTTATCACACAATTTACTATAAAATTTAATTTCATTTGTTTCACTCCTCTTAACTTTAACTTTTTACAATTTTCAAAATTAGAGTACTATAATTGAAATAATCTTATACCATGAATGGACGAATCTTATGTTAGTGATGGCGGATGTCTTCTATGCCACATCTATAATTGAAATAATGGAATGATCAATGTTTTATTAGTGGTCACTGAAAAACTCGTAGTTAAGAGTAGAATTTTTGTTAATACGAACAACAAAAATAAATTCGAAATAATGCAGAAATGTGTAACTTTATTTTTTATGCTATTAATCTTTTTTGCTTTCCAATTGGATGTTATAATAAATCCAGATTCACGAGAGTTTGTGCCTTTAAAACTATAAAAAATGATGTGAAATAGTAAAAAATAATAAGTTAAAATTTTTACAATTTTTTATTATTTTTAAAGATACAAATCACTTTTATGAATCTCACGAACAATTAATTACGTACCTTTTTCATTAATTATTTCTAATTTTTTTGAACCTACGTTTTATATATTCGATTTTTTTCTTAGTCTAAATCTTTTAGACTCTAAAGTTTCCCTTTGTAATTCTAATTTAAAATTAATTTCTATCTTACTTTCATCAACCAATATACTACGCCATCAATAAATAATATATATCAACCTAAGACATTTCTCTTTGAATTTCTTTTGAATATCAAGGTAAACACGCATGTACTTAAAAGGGATCGTTGCATACTCGCCTATTGAAAAATCTTTTGTTTGTCTAACTTCAATTTTAACACTAGCCACTAGTTTTTCATGCATCCTTCACAATATTAATACATACTTCTTTTCTTTTGAATACCCATCACAGTAAATTTCTAGATATGAAAACCATGTAGAGATCTTTTTTCTTTTAACTCTAAAATTTTCCAACAGTTATCAAAATAAATGAATAAGCTTACCTAGCATTTAAATATTGTATCATTTTATCATTGTACCTATGATCATGATTCATTATCATGTAGGATCCATTCCAATATGATTTGGCTAGCTAATACCATGTTGAATAGGCATTTCAGTCTATAAAAATAAGTTTACACCCTGTACAGGTAACCTGAAAAATAGATCAAACCACCACATCAAGTCCTGTTGTTGAAGTCTGAAGCAGAAATCAAACAAGGTGAATTTATTTTGAACCAGAAATCACCGGTTTCAATTTCAGTAACATTACAGGCACCTAGCGGGTACGCCTAGTGACTTTGCACCCATTGATAACAAAAACAAAAATCTTACCAATCGTTCACTGCAGTAGAAACCAGTGAACTTTGTCCATGATGAAACAATAGAGATACCAAAAGTCCTGGCAATTTATATATGGATTGGCTTATCATATGTGGCCATGGCTGCTTCTTTCAAAGCCTCGCTCATGGTTGGATGTGCATGGCAAGTTCGTGCTATGTCCTCACTGGATGCTCCATACTGCAGCGCAAGAACTGCTTCATGGATGAGTTCCCCTGCATTGGGTGACATGATGTGCACCCCAAGAATTTTGTCCGTCTCCTTTTCGGCCAATATCTTCACCACCCCCTCGGCGTCATCAATGGCCTTTGCTCGGCTATTCGCCAAGAAGGGGAACTTGCCCACTCGGTGTGCCACACCAGAGGCTTTAACCTGGTCCTCAGTTTTCCCAACAGATGCTACTTCAGGGTGAGTGTAGACCACACCTGGTACCAAGTCATAGTCAACATGTCCCACCTTACCAGCAATGAACTCCACACATGCAACACCATCCTCCTCAGCCTTGTGAGCAAGCATGGGCCCAGGTATCACATCTCCAATAGCATACACCCCGTCAGCACTGGTCTTGAATCGTCCATCTACAGGAATCCTACCCATCTTGTCAGTCTCCACGCCGATCTTTTCCAGCCCAAGCCCGGCAGTGTATGTTGACCTCCCAGCCGACACAAGGACTACATCAGCTTCCAATATGCTCTGTTCCCCACCAGTTGATGGTTCAACCGTAAGCCTAACCCCTTTTCCAGAAGTGTCGACACTGACCACTTTCGTTTTGAGCATGAATTTCATCTTTTGCTTCTCGAGAGAGCGCTGGAAGAGCTTCCTGATCTCTGCATCCATCGTCGGAACAATATCTGGAGCAAATTCAACAACTGTCACCTCCGAACCAAGTCGCCCCCATACAGAGCCCATCTCCAGGCCGATGTAACCTGCACCGATGACCACAAGTTTTTTTGGGATCTCCTTCAAAGCTAGAGCTCCAGTTGACGATACGATCTTCTTCTCATCTATGGTGATCCCAGGGAGAGATTTGACATCAGAACCAGTAGCAATTATTATATTCTTCCCCTTCACAGATGTAGTATTCCCCTCAGGGGTATCAACAGAAACTTCAGAAGGTGAAACAAACGTGCCATGGCCTTTCACGTAGGTTACCTTATTCTTCTTAAATAGACCCTCAATACCTTTGGTGAGATTAGAAACTGCTTTATCTTTCTGTGCCATCATAGCTGGCAAGTCCACTTCCACATGAGAGAATTTGACTCCATGGCTAGGAAAGGAATGCTTAGCTTCTTGATACATGTGAGAAGAATGAAGTAGAGCCTGAAAAAGGGCAAGATAATAAAAATTGATCATCTATTTTGTATTTTCTCCATCCATCAGACAGGTACTTGCATCAGAAATCAATTGATTGATGAAGCACACATCACACAATTCATAAGAACAACATTAAGATGAATATATATGAAGGTAATTGAGCAGGTCCACATCTATTAAGAATTTCATGCTCCAAACTTTTGGGTGAAATGGTAGAACTCTCAAGAATAAATGCAGCCGGAATGAACACGTAATTTTATCCATTTCATTTATTAGACGCCATTCTATGAATTGTTTTCCAAAAAAAAGTATATTCTATAAAATCAGGTTCTTCCTAGCACGTATGTACTTTATTTACCATTTATGCAGAATTTGTCTACACAAAACATCCAGGTACAATTCAATCCAAGATGCATTCTCACCAAAATAATTTCCTACTCTAATTTGTACCTTTTGTTACAGGAAATTATGATCCCCATGACAGCTGACAATGCAATGCATTGATGACCAACTACAAAGGTTTTTATATTTGTACCTTTTCAAAATTTTCTGTTTCCAAACTTTCCAGTAGGCTCAAGCCCTCCTTTAATCTATTACTAGTGACTAAGGGCTCAATGAAAAAGCATTGGAGATGCAAATACTACCTAAAATGCCTAGAATTTCATAATTTTTATACAAACAATGTTGAAACTCAACTGACAAATGAAGATCATCCAAACAATACAATCAAGAAGAAAAACAGACACCAGGGGACAACAAAAACAAGAAACACATATATGAGGTGCAAAAAATTCGTCCATTCATTTGAAACAACAAGAGGACAACAATCATTTCCTTAAACCTAATGTATGGGGTCCATAATCTACTCATTTGAAAGCATATGAAAAAGAACAAGGTATCAAACATGGAAAAATAATGCAAGAATATTCATTTTGGAATAACTAAAAATGAATTTCCATAACAATATAAGGGAAATACCATCAAACAAGACAATGAAGAAAAATAATAATAAGCACCTCAAGAAGGTACAAAATGTTGGATGCCTCATTTGTATAACTTGGGCTCAAAATCGTTGTACGGTAAAACAGGTAATTACGTTAAATGTGTAGAAATACTAATGTGCCCTCAAAAGTACAAAACATGCTCCTCTATCTCTCTCACCGAATACAAAGAAAGAAAAGCTACTAATCTCCTTCTTTCTACCAATAATGCTAAACTTTGGGAAAGTACGAAAATTAGGAAATTTAAAGGATTCGATTTGTGGGTGTAACGTGTAAAAACAACTACGTGTAAAGGAACTGCTTTGTGGGTGTCAAACTCAATTGCGATAAAAATACCCAAAATGGCACTCAATGTCCCAGCAAAGAACAGGAACAAAGGCATTTACAAGTAAATTTGTCGATATTGAAAGGAAGACACTGAAATCTTCCACAAATCCAATTCAAAAAACCATCGGAGGAAAACAGAACACAGCAGCAGAAAAGGAATGATGAAGAAAACCTCACGGAATCAAGTGAGGTGCACACATGCTCACCTTGGAGGGGATGCAGCCGACGTTCAGGCAGGTACCCCCGAGCGACCCCCTCTTCTCGATGCATGTGGTCTTGAGTCCGAGCTGCGCCGCCTTGATCGCGGCGACGTAGCCGCCGGGGCCGCCCCCGATCACGACGACGTCGCTGTCGTCAGAGCCCGAGGAGAACCCCCTGGAGAAGGAGGACACGACGCCGCGGGACGACACGGGTCCCCTCGAGGAGAGGATCACGATCGCCTTCCTCTTCGCCGCCATCGCCATTGCAGCCGCCGAGGAAGGACTGGTGTGTGAGAAAAAAAAAGGTTGTCTTTTCGTAGTTGTTGGTGAACGGTGGTCATTAATAATGTATAATTATATAAAAAATTATCGATATTTATATGTATAAATATTATAAATATTTATTTTGACGACACGAAGTTGACGATTGAAATTAAAAAATTTAAAAATATTTTTTATATACGTGAAATTTAAAAATACTCTCTCTCATCAACAGGTGAAATTTCAAAATACTCTCTCATATAGGAGAAATTTAAAAATACTCTCTCCTTTAACCGAAAAAATTCATTCACGTACGTATAATTAATTTTTCATTAATTACGAATATGGTGACTAAATTTGAAAGATGTTTGTAGATTTTTTTAAAATTAATTTAATTTTAATTATGTAGTGTTTAATAAAAATAATTCAGGGCAGATTTTTTTTAACTTAAGTATTAGGGTGAATTTTTTTTTAAATAATTCGATTTTAACTGATTATTGAAAAATTATTTTGATTAAATATTTAAAAACACTCCCTTTTCAATCGATTATTTTCCATGTGTCGTTGTGTTTAATTTCACGTGTGAATGTTAAAATGTTGGTCTTTTAATACAATCGTCCAGCCGTTTACCAAAAAATTTCAATCGTGACATGTAAACTATACCCCTTCAAATATTATGTTAAATAATTAAAACGCCGGTCTTTTAATTCAATCGTCTGACCGTTTACCAGATGTCGTTTGAAAAGTGAGTGTTTTTAAATATTTAATCAAAATATTTTTTAAGTAAAATCGAATTATTTAAAAAAAAATTCACCCTAATATTTAAGTGAAAAAAAAATCCACCCTAAATTATTTTTATTAAACACTACATAATTAAAATCAAATTATTT